>APFE031456216.1:3739-81921 GCA_000404065.3 Pinus taeda
TTACACCCTTACATGTATATAAGGTGACTTATGGAGTAAATATAAAAAATGTTTTATTTATTTACCATACCTCTCATTTATTTATATTTTTATTAATTTACCTTATCTCTTTTATAAATATGGTATTTGGCCCATAGGATTCACTTAAATAAAACCTATTCTTGAAAATGGGCGAATGGATTCACTTAAATAAAACCTATTCTTGAAAATGGGCGAATGGAAGGTTGTAACTCCTAATTCCAAGGGCTAAATTTACCTTTTTTACCCTCTCCCTTAAAATAAGGTGGGCTATTTGAGGTGATTTGTAAAAATGTACTATGATACAAAATATTCGCCCACTAAAAATTTAAAACCCCTTAATTTCGCCAAAAGGCGAACATTCGCCCCTAAAATTATCCTTGATGAAGATCACAAACAAAAGAGGACACAAGATGCAGGAACTTAGCGAGGGAAAAACCCCTAACAAGGGGAAAACTTAGTTAAGCTCTTCCACTGGTAGATTCAGGTCAATTTGAGACAACTAGGACCCTAGACCAAGATAAGTGACCTCCTTTACTCCACCAAGTAACCCTTCCATAAATAAGTCAAACTGATAAGCATTAAGATTAGAGTTTCAATTTATTTCTTCATTGTTCCTACAATTTTTGGTCTCCTATATTTTTTGACCTTGTAATACTCTAGAAAATTTTGAAACTTTTGATAAAGGATTACTAGTTTCAGCACTTTGCTTGGCTTGCTTCTCTTCTAGGAATAGGGATATTCTTTTCTTTTATTTTTATTTTTTCTTCTACATTATAGATCAAATGTCTTGTTACTCTTAAATAGTCTAAATTCACTTGTGTGTTTATAGTCATTCAAATCTTCAACACAAGGATGACTTGTCAAGTTGTTTGTGGCTAACTTGTTAAATTGTTTGAGGCTGAATTGAAGGATTAGGAAGTTGACATGGTGGAGGAGGAGAAAAGAATTTTATTTCTTGACACAAAGATCCCAAGAAAGGTCTATCATATAATAATAATGATAATTACTCAATATATAATCCTAAAGGCCTACAATGGAGTCTTTCACCTGTTGACAAATGAACCAAGCATGAAACCCATGCATTAATAAGTCAAATTTATTTTACAATAAAAAAAAATATTTCCCTTTCTTTTCAGAAATAAAATTATGAAGACTAACACTAATTACATTCTTAAACACGATGAACCTCTTCCTCCCCAGTACTTTATTCTTGTTGTATCTTATAAGTGGTTAGGGTCGTGGAAGATACTGCCAGTTTCATTTAGACATCTTATTTTTCCATAGAAATGCCCACCTCCAACTAAGTTCCTAGACTTACATCCACTTCCTGTGTTTGGATTAATAAATCCTTCATATGAAGCACTATATCAATAATTTAGGCACTTCAAGACCTATTCAAAATAATGTACTTGTAGTGCTTTATAACTCATATGATAATTTTTTAGTTACAACACCTATTGGTAGTGGTAAGACTATTTGTATTGAGTTTTCCTTACTACGATGACATCAAAAAGGCCCAAACAATGTATTTTGATGTGTCTATATTTCTCCTATAGAATCTCTTGCCAAAGACAGATATCGAGATTGGGAGAAGAAATTTGGAATATAGAAAAAAATAGACCCAAAGCTTCCTCCTATGCTTCATAAGACTCCTTTAGGATGCAGATACTTTAGATAGTCTCCACTTATGATTCATTTCACTTAGGTTGGTGAGAATGAGGCTTCTCCTCACTCTAATTTATAGACTTATCATGGGCTCCATCTAATATATTTTTGTGGGTTTGAAAACTCATAAAATTACACAAGATGACTTGAAAAAATCATGTGAAAACACAACCATATAGAAAACTGAAAATTTCATCATAGACAATTTGGGTTTTAATGATTTTAATTGCCTATGGTTCCTCTCAAAGCCCTCTAACACCTCCATGCGGCAAAACATTGAAATACCACGTGGTTCCACACCCGCCCGGTTGGGTGCAAAGCTTAAGGGCTTGGGTTATTAGCCCACAAGTCATTTTTATGTGCCAATTCCTCCAAAATGCTATAGCCTAGGGTTTGGAGTACCTTCCAAGCTACAAATCTACACAACCTTGACATCGAAAAACTTTTCCTTTTATTCCACAAAAAATAGTTACATTCTTCAACATATCAAAGTATATGGGTAATTTTTTGTAATGGAAGATTAAATGCTATCAGATTATGTTGAGTTCTCAAGCTATCAAGTGAGTTCATTGGTTAGGATGAATACGTTCTCAAGTTATCAAGTTTTTAAATATTACTTGAATATTTTAAACACAAACAACTTCCTTATAACTCTCATGTACTGATATAATTTTCTCGTGGTTTCATGAAGACGTTTCTCAACATCCCTTATGACACTTTGTTGTAGTGTTTTCTTCTCAATGATGTATGAAAAGAACCCACTTAAGATTGTGGATGACAAACAATCTCAACAATAGAAATGACTACTAAACATTTTAGATCTATAGCTATTGGGTGAAACAAAACCTGCCAAAATTCTGATCTATGGTACAATCATAGTTAAACAGTGAAATAAAGAGTAATAACCCCAAAACATCCAATGGAAACGAGAGATGTAAAGAATAATTTTATTATAACACCTATGAAGGGAACAAATATATGTTAGCAGTCCCCCTCTATGGGATGCGTTCTTGGCAATCCTCAAATGCTTTTAGCTTCTGTAGAGTCTCTCTCCTATATAATGAATAAACCCAACAAAAATATGGTGTGCAATAATGAAAATAATCAGAGTTACAACAATGAGTGCAGCAATGAAAATAATCAAAAGTGAATAAATAATGGAAAACCCTCCTATTTATAACAAAATATTGAGTTATCCTCGAATAATGAGCAATAATAAAATATTATTGATCCCATTCTTGGAATTGCCACTTGAAATATTTTATTATATTTGTTTAGGAGGGAAAAAGTATTTAAAATTTTATTTAGAAATAATAAATAACTAAATTATTTATTTATTATGTCATTGAATTAATTAAGGAATAATAAACAAATACGGATTTATTTAATTATTCCTAAGGGATGTAGTCAAATTTAACAAAGAATAATAATTAATTAGTGATTAATTAATTATTCTTAGAGAAAATAAGATAAATAATGATCTATCTTTTTATTTTTCATGATTGGGTCAAATTTAACAAGGAAGAATAATAAAACAATGGTTTAATTAATTATTCCTAGAATAAAATCAAATAAATAGTGATTTATTTAATTATTCTTTATGGGTTTGACTATAAATTACTTAATAAAAGTGGTTTATTAGGTAATATCTCAGAGTGAAAGAAATTTTACTATGGTAAAATTGGCTTTACATGGTGTACCTCGATCCATCTCGTAAATTAGGCTAGATGATAAATTTTTTGGTGATAACAGAAGTCCCCCGAACATACGAGTGTTAGCAAATAAACGTATGACCGAAGTACGTTGTAAAAACACAATCACTTAGACAACACAGGGGAGTTAAGGAGAGAGAGAGAGAGACCAATGAAGCTGAAGCTGAGAGAGGATAGTGACAGAGGGGGCGAGACTAATGCAAGTCTCCTTTTATGTTGTGGTACTGGACTTCAATGAGGCAGGGGAGGCATACCCATACCCGCCGAGATAACTTAGTACAAAAATAATGGTTTGCACAGAAATATGAAACTGAGCAATAAAGTACATGTTGAATGGTACATGACACACTGGCATAATAGAGCCATAAAATAATACCATGTGTCCCATATACATAATGCACCTAGTAAAAACATGAGTCAGGACTGACTACAATAATATTTGAGTACATGAGATACAAATCCCCTTCACTCAAAAAATGGGTGGGAGGGAGGGTAGAACAACCGAAGAAGCCCTGTTGAACAAGGAAGGGCTCTGCAAAACTGAATGGATCATGTGGAGGAGACGTGCATGCTATGAACATTGTGATCCATAGGAACCGAAGTTATCAACTCTCTAGAACTCCATCTAAGGTTGTAGCATAGTAGGTATGAATTCAAGCATGTGGGGGGCTACCTGAAGGGCCACCCCCTCACGAGGTCTAAGAACATCTCACACACTTACTGGAATCAATGGGAAAATCTGCTACATCGCTGGACCATCAAGTGTATGGATGACGAACATGAGATGACTAAGTAAAAGGGAAATAATAAGATCCTCTGCTCGATCCAAGGTGCTAAACAAGAATGGAAGCTAGAACTGAGATACACTGCCCTCTATGCCATTATTCAAGAATATATGAGTTGATGTCGACAGAATAAGGCCCGCGATAGATGAGGCAATGAGGATCTTGAACTAAAGCATGAGGGAAAATAGTAATGTGATTGATGGAAAAACACCAGGAATAATGGGGAAAAGAGGATTGAGGGACAAACATATGACTTCCCTTGTCAGAGCATAAAGTGCATGGTTGACCTGGCAGTAATTGACTCAACTCCGAAGGGGATGGTGACAGTATGAATGGAGGCCAAAATGAGCAACACAAGATGAACAATATGAAAATATGGATGGAATATTGTGACATGATATGATGGGACATGAAATAGACTCCAAGAATGCAAGGGTGACTCATCGCAGATGCTCTAAACAAGGGTGACTTGATGACACTACCACATAGACTAGGCCCAGCGAGGACCATGAAAACATGAGTAAATGATGGATACTCATGAAGACAATAGACATATGGTACGATAAGTATTTAGAGTAGGTGGACCTCAAAGTAAAAGTGTCGCTTTATGACGAAGGTCGATTTTGAGGGGCGACGAAGTGACCTTTTTGGAAAAATGGTTTCCTGGTGAAGTGTCAAATCATCAAAACTGAGGAAGACCCATTATAGATATCGAGGAGAGATTTCCAATGGTGTTGATGGTTCATCAAACTGAGCTATGAAGATCATAGTGGATAAAAGAACCATCAAAATCAGGATCTACAACTTTCAGGCAACTAGCCTTACTTGTCTAAAGATGGCCTTAATGCTTCTTAGAATGAGGATTCCTGGTGAAGAATTAAGGGAAGAGCAAAATGAGAATGAACTACTAGAGGAGGTCTAGAATAATTCTCACCCACTAAGTCAAACAGAGGGACTCTGTGGACATAGAGTAAAATATTTGAAGAGATGGTATCAAAGATCTATGATTGCGATGGGCATATGGCTCGTCGGAGAGGTCGGTAGGACAAACTATCCAAGGAATGGGAGGATAATTGACCATACCTAGGTCCAGTGGAATCTACGCCGAGACTTATGTTAATCAATTGAGAATATGGCCAGGGGAAAACCATTATGCCCCTAAGCATGGGATATTGATCTGGTATGCAAAGGTGGGAATGATGCCCCTATCAGGAGCATTTTGTGGAGCACCATTGTGTTCTGAGTGTTCAAAAAAAGGATTCAAGAATCTCAGCACAACTTGGCATGAGATCCTCCAAAGGAGATGTAATGGCTTATGTGCCCCCCAGTATGCTATGGGCATACTGGATGTATTTAGAGCTACGGGCTCCAAACACTTATATGATACATAATATGATTATGCATTCTATATGACAATGATGGTTTGCCATTTTATTTATTTATGGTTGTCTTCTGTGGTATACATGTGATAGATTCCAATCTAGAATGTTGGTTGCAATGGTATCTACATAGTGATTTTGGGCTCTAGGCACATGATTGAAAGTAATGGTTCCAAATTCACGTACCAATAACTTCACTCGTAGATATTTTCTAAATAGGACTTGGTTATGCACATCATACACACCATTCAATTGCATGACAAGTAGCAAGGAATATAAACGAACATGAAGATGAAGGATGTGATGAGCAAGGGAATCAACTAACAAACCTATCACTACATCATATTCAGCCTAATTATTGGTGGAAAATCTAATTCATATGCCATCTGAAAGGACTAACATATGCAAGGGGGTAAAAATGGCCCAGAGTGCCGAGGCTTGGAGAAGCGACTCGCACCATCGGCATGACTGATATATGGTGTGGATTATGGATCCATCTTAAAGGTGCAAATTACGATGGATGAGATGATGTGATCTACCTAACTACATGGCAGAAATAAAGACATGCAAATCAAAGGGATGTGCTATGAGCAACATTTCTGGAGGTAGAGCGCATTGGGAGAACTAGGAAGGAGATGGCCTTCGAAATCCTCGTGAAGGAATGCCCCCTTAATCAAGTATAGGGGTAATCAAGAGTAGACATAGCTTCCATGGTGTCCTCATCAGGCTGAGAGATGGGCGGACGAGAGGAAGTTTGACTACATGATGTGGCGGCATTACCTGGTGCATCAACTTGAGGAATAAGGTTCACATACGCATCATCTTCGATGGCAGACGTCGGGCTAGTAGACGGGGTCTATTGATGTTGAGACCTTGAATTCTGTTGAGAAAGGTTCGATATAAATGCATGCAGCAACCTCAAGAAGGTTTGTTGATGAGGAACTCAAGGATCATGACAAGTAAAGAATGGGGCCTGTGTTATCCGTCATCTCGACATCGGGGGACGGGATCACAATAGAGGGGCGAGAGTTTCCCTATTTTGGTTGACTGGTGGTACCATAATCCATAGGTAGAGGAGTAGTGGCTCTACTACGAGTGGCCTCGTATTCACGAATCGCCCCAAGGAAATCATGAAACTCGTCGCGAAGATGGAAACAATGGGAATGGTGACCATGAAGATCACAAAGGGCACAAGGATGGTTTATGCGAAGCGTTTTGAGTTTCTTAGGTGGGACTGGTATGTCAACATGGACTTCTAGAATATTCGACTCAAGGAACACTTCATGAACCAATGGTTTCAGTTGAGGAATTTCAGGACAATTGTTGGTGGCATGCCCAATGACTTCACACAAAGCGCATGGCAATGGGGCTTAAGGGTTGGAGGATCTTGGGGAGCCTTGTCCTTCGAATCTTTCCTTTTGGCTTTGCCCCCTAGCAAGCTACTTTCGCAACAGGAGTTGGTTCCTGCTGAGGTTGTGACGGTACAAAAGCAACAGTAGGGGTCATGTGGACCGGTTGAACCGAGGTCAAAGCGTGATATGGTCTTGGCTAACCAGGCAGAATGTTTGTAGGGGGATCGATGTACCATACTGGGATCCCAAGGATCATGCTAGGAAGAACAAGCAAAGCCATGATATGTACAAAAAAAGCTCAAAGAGGGGGGAATAAGAAAGATATCTGGTAGGTAGGATAATGCCTCGACAGAATAGCTCCTGGATGGTTGAGACCTGGAGGAACAATTCCTAGAGGGAACTTAGGAGAGGCACCCAAAAATAGAGGAGGTCCTGGTGTTTATGGAATATTTAGTGTTTCTACAAATGCATAACCCTCTAGATCTAGTAGATGATCTAGAAACAACAATCAAAGCAATATTGATTTTTCCTATAAACAACAAATAAAATAAGGGACAAAGAACATACTTGTAACTTCCGCTTGTTCCTTATCTCCCTTGACCGATTTCGCTGCTCCTTCTCGTACTTAAATCGCTTGAGAAATACTTGCACAACTTACAGAAACAAAAACCTGTCCAAGCATAATGATCTATTGTTCATAAATAACACAGAATCAAAAGTATGATATACACATGAATGCATTTAACATAAACACAAACATAAGGGAAAAATCTAGAAAACTTTATTGATGAGAGGGAAGATTGCAACCAATGTGAGTTCGATCCAGTGTCATTCTTCCAATTCAATCCTTCTTCACCTCATGAAAAGCAAGACATTCCAACAATATCACAATACTTGCACTCAATTCTAATCTCATACCACCAGCATCTCCTTGCAACTCAATATTTTCCAGCCCAGATCTCTTAAATGAGTGATATATTTATAGATGAGTGATCTATTTATAGATGAGTGAAGGAGGTTGTGTCATCAATGATGATGATGAATGCTTTTCTCTTTTTAGAAATTAGTTCCATGAAAGAGGGGATAGGAGTTTGATGTTTCGTAATTCCTTTTGTCATCCAAGGGCGAACTCAGAGGAGCAGGTGGCAGTTGAGAAAATTCTAGAAGCTTCCAATGGATAAGGAATATTCAAACCCTCATGGAAATTTTCCCAATTTCGCTCATCATAGGCTAAAGAGGTACTAAGTGCGATGCATAACACTTAATCACTATAGCTCCTGCAATGCATTGCAGCCTGATAGAAGGCTTCTTGCCTTGATCTATTTAGGGGTACTTTTTGGATGTTTTCTGTGATGGAACTTCTTTGGGAGTAAGGAATTTTGATGACTAACTTCTTTAGGGCATGTAACAACTGTATTAGGGGTTGATGAACTCTAATAAAATCGATTTGTAAGTTGGGGTTTATATGCCCAAATGGATCTGTAATAGTTGCCCCCTAAAGGATGAGGTCGTAAATATCTATGTCGGGTGAAATGCTATATCATAAGGATAGGAAGTTTCGAAACAAAAAGGCGACCTACATCAATTACAATACAACACATCATGATAATTTTTTTTTCTCATGAACTAGCTGAGGGAGGCATTCCCATGCTCAACTTATAAACTTTCATTACATCACATAAATCAGATAGTCGTCTATAGATATAGACTTATGTTTCTACAGATATAGATTCATGATCCATGATAAGGATGACCATCTGTGTAAGGCATTTGTACATTTGATTTGGTACTCCTGAATATATCGTAGCCCGGATGGATGAAACTAGATATGGGGTCTTCAATCCCGCTCAATCTTTACTCTATGTACAAGTCTAACCATGTGAATAGATGTTCTGAGGTTGAACATGGAGAGACATCATTTGATTACCAACCAATAATGTAAGTTGTTAACAGACGCGAGAGGGATCACCGATAAGAATGATGACCCTCAAGGTACTACAGTACATTTCACATGGTGTGAATAAATGATTTGATGTCGAACACCATGCAAAATCTTTCAGTCGAGGGCCATTGATGTCAACCTATCGCCAGAAGCAAGAAACTTGTCATTGATGTATGCAAGCTTCAAAGCACTGAAAGGGTGTTTCTAAGTCAACTTCTTGGATGATGAGCTGATGTCGACAAGAAGCGACTTGTCATAGGAGGGCCTTGATGTATCCCACATCTATGACGCAGAACAAGGTAAGTGATTTTTGGAGATGAGAATTGACTGACAACACAAGGTTCAACAATGGCAGTCATGAAAATGATGGTTTACAGTATTGCAATAGATGAAGTTTTAACTGGATGACTTCTCTTGAGCATATCAGTGACATTGAGATGAATTGGTAGCGTTGACCCAAAACAAAAGTGATGGATGGTGTGATAGACCAAAAATCCTCTTCACCCTTGCCAAATTGGCTGGTAGTGCATCATTACATTTGGCTAATAGGTCTTATATGTAGTATGCCTTAGAATTCCTAGAACCAAAGGTATTTAAATGGTGTGAGGCAGTTATTTCTCTGATGAAAGACCAGCTGACCAAGGTGAAGAATGGGAAGACCAAAAAATTTGGATATGGGTCTATCTTGATTTCTTTCACTTTGGAGAGAATCCCACTTATGTAGCCACAACACATTTCTCTGGAAGTACCTAGACCTAGAGACCCATGGATGTAGAGGTGAGTAGATCTTATGGCTAGGCATGTTGGCTAGTCATTGATCTCATTTTCCTCTGCTTTCTTTGAGTGGTTCGACTGTCAGGAGATGGCCTTTGTGGAATATCCATACATTGGGATGGACTTATGTGGTGATCCAGATCTGGTATTGCCAGTTGGGGTGCAGTGGAGCACTATTGGTAAATTGATTTGACCCCACTCTTTTTTTTTTAGTTTTTAGTTTTTATGTTTTTGGTTGTTGCCAAGACTAAATAAACTTGTATATGTATGCAGAAGTTGAATCCATTCGACCTGTGGTACGCCAATGGGAGGCGGATGCACCAATTCAGAGAGTTGTTGGGAGGGCAGTTCTTAAAAATTTGGACATAGCAGAGACCTTGGCTCAACTACAGGATCACATAGACGGTTTAACCCTCGGTATTCCGATGTTCGGATTGAGGAGTTACCCATGAGATTACAGTGCCATACCATTGGCATGCCGAGTCGTTTGATGAAACTCCTATGTATGATAGCACAGGCTGTGACCTGTTATCATCAGCAGCACTAGTCTATTGGGATATTTTCTGCATTCATTTTTGATTTTTTGGGTCAGATGACCGATTTTTTCTTGGACACAAACTATTTGTAAAAACTTATATACAACTATCTATTTGACTTTTAGAGTTTTATTATGGTTAAGTGATGAAATCCTGTTCAAATGATGATGTGATTTGAAAATGATTTCTTTACATATGTTGCAAATGTCTATTTAACACATAGTTTGCTAGAGAGTCAGTTAATGTGTTTAAATTTCAGGGAATATCTTGATATTGAATAAATTCTATATGCAATGAATTTCTGGGTTTTGGATGGAATATATGCCAGTAAGATGTAGTACGACAAGTTGTGAATCTAGCCTAATGATGATTAGGCATATGTCAAATGAAATCGCATCGGAGAGGAGTTCGATCATCGTGCTATACTCAACGATATTGTTTGTCAATGGTCCAATACATATCCCTCTGAAACTCACTAACTTGCCGCTTGGAGCGAAAATGACCCATGCTACAGAAGATAAATTCTACGTACTATGACTAGCTCCATCAGCATACCCAACAAATGGTTCCGAAAAGTTCGACATCTGTAACAAACGTGAATTGGATTACCTAACCAAATAAGAACTCTAAAAGAAAACTAACACACAAAACTGCAATCAAAGCATTTTTACAATGAGTTTTAATACACTTAACTAAGCATAGTAATTTTTAAGATACAACCCATTCAGGGCTATGACAATGGAATCCCATCATAATCCACTAACTCGTAGGCTCCTTTTGTCAACACACATTTAACAATATAAGGGCCCATCCATAATGGTTCAAATTTTCCCACTCCTAATTTGTCAGAATCCTGATTATAAAGCAAGACTAGGTCACCTTCTGAGAAGACACGAGGCTTAACATTCATGTCATATTGTGCCTTGATGCATTTCTTATGCACTTCGTTAGCCAATGCGGCGTCACGACAGGTTTCATCTAGATGGATTAATTCCAAGAAACGTGCTTCTTCTTCAGAAGTATTGGGTAGCAAGTCAATTGCGAGTTTGAGGGATGATATTTCACATTGAATTGGTAAGACTGGTTCCAAACCATACACCAAATGAAAAGGCGTAAATCCGGTTGCATTTCTCATTGAGGTTTGATATGCCTACAAAGCCAAGTACAAGATTAAATGCCAATTTTGTTTATGGACTCCAATCATTCTTTGCAACATGCACTTAAGGACTTTGTTGATAGCCTCAACTTATCTGTTGCTTGTGGGTAGTATGGAGTAGAACTATCATGTGACAATCCTAATTTGGTAATTAATTCGATCATCATGTGATTGCAAAATGCGATCCATGATCTGTAACTATAGCTTGTGGTACACCGAACCTAGAAACCACATGGTCAAAAAAAAAAAGAGCGCAACCGTTTCATCACTGTTGTTCAATGTAGGCATCGCCTCAGCCCATTTGGTAAAATATTCAACAGCAACTATAATATAACCATGCCCCCCGGTCGAGGTGGGGTTACATGTCATAAAATCAATGCCCCATTTTGTGAATGGGCCAATAACAACGACTGGATGCAGTGGTGCAGGTGGTAATCTAGTTTTACGATAAAAAAATTGGCAAGCATGGCAACGTCTGACAACAAGAATGCAATATTTGAATATAGATGGCCAGAAGTAACCATCTCGTAGAATTTTTTGTGCAGTTGCATAACCGGATAAATGGCCCCCATAAGCACTTGAATGACATTCATTCAAAGCCTTTTCGGCCTCCTTATGAGTAAGGCACCTACGCAAGATCGTATCGACACCACGACGATAAATTGTATCACCAATGATCAGATAATATTTGGCTTGGTATCGAGTACGTTTTTGTTCAGATTGAGAGGTATTAGGCCGAAAAGCTTGGGTCTGGAGATAGATCAGTATATCTCCATACTATGGATCACTTGATAAAATCAGAAACAGAGACTCATCCAAGATTGATGCTTCTGATGTTAAATCATTGGAGGATGAGGGAATATTGCAAAGTAGCTCAGCAAAGACGAGAGATTTCCAAATCAAAGTCCTGCAAGATAACTATCCATTTAGAATATTTTCCCCCCAACAATTGACGTGACAAAATGTATGTCATAGGGTTGCAATCTGATACAATGGTAGTTTTGCGAAGGAGGATGTAATGAAAAAATCTCTGCACAGCTTGAATAGCTGCCAAGGCTAACTTTTCAACATATGAATATTTACTTTCTGTATCATTGAGATTATGACTCAAATAATATATAGGATGTTCGATTCCACTTTCCTCTTGAACTAAAACCATACGAATGGTTGTATCTGCAACAACGAGATACAGATAAAAGTCTTTTTGATAGTTTTGGGCATACATTAATGATGCCTTAATCAGGGAACCTTTCAGAGCATCAAAAGAAGCTTGTGAAACTTGGTCCCAATGGAAGGCTACCCCTTTCTTCAATAGACATGTATAACCTTTAGCTAATTCAGCATAGTTTGGAATGGATCTCCTCAGAAAGTTTTCCTTCCCTTGAAGACTCTGTATCTATAACAAATTGGGAGGTGGAGGCATGTCAAGGATTGCCTGAACCTTTATGGGATCGAGTTGAATTCCATCTTTCAAAACTACAAATCCGAGAAATCAACCAAAGCCAACAAAAAACACACATTTGTGTGGATTGAGTCTTATTTTGTAGTGTTGACATCGTAAAAATATTGCTCTCAAATGTTGCGGGTGATCAGTCTGTTTTCGCGAATAAGCAAGAAAATCATCAAGATAGGGTTGAACAATGTGTTTGATGTCATGGAAGGCATAATTCATTGCCCTTTGAAATGTAGCCCCTACATTTTTCAAACCAAAGGGTAGATTTCAATAAGCGAATGTGCCCGATGGACATATAAAGGCAGTTTTTGATTGGTCCTATGGGCAGATATTGATTTGATTGTAGCCAGAAAAACCATCCATGAATGAAAATATTTCACATCCGGCACATTCGTCAATAATATGGTAGATAAAAGGTGTAGGATAGTTGTCCTTTGGACATGCTTGGTTTACATCCCTATAATTGACGCACACTCAAATTGTCCCTTATTTATTCATCACTAGAACAATATTAGATACCCAATCAGTAAGAGGTACAGGGAAAATGAAGCCAGCACACAAAAATTTTTCAACGTCTGCTTTAATGGCAGTGACTTTCTTAGGATGAACAGATCGAAGTCGTTGTCGTACATGTTTGACATCAAGGTACATTTTAATCTCGTGTTCAATAATGCTTGAGTCAATGCCCGACATCTCTTCATAAGACCAAGCAAAGACATCTCGAAATTCGTGAAAAAGAGCACAGTAATTATCTAGTTCTAATGGAGAACAAGACTTGCCGACATGAATATTTTCTACAATGTTAGGCTTGGTCAAAATTTTTTCTTCTATGTTAGACAAATTACGCTAAGAATCTATAGTTTTTACAAAATTTGACAAGAAATCAACAATTGATGTGTGATTGAGTTCATTTGAATAATCTTCATTTTCATCTCGAAGGTAGGAACGATGATGATAATCTTCCCACGGTGTCTCTCCTATCATCATTGATTGGACGATTCCTTCATCCATAGAATGTATACATGAAAAAGTATCTGAATAGGTACCATATTCTAATGACCTATCTACCCATGCAATTGTTGACTGCAGATTAGGGTTTGTCACACAAGCCCGAAAGATTGATTGCTATAATGATTCAATGGGGCTTGGCGGATTGCCTCGCCATAATCATCACCTTCAATGTAGTTGGAAATCTTCTTAAAATCAGATGATGCAGAAGAAATCATGTTACAAGTCTCCACTGTTGCCACTTCCATGAAACCAGATGGTGATGGGAGAGTAAAAGTGCCCATCAAGGAAGGATATTTTAGGAGACCTACTCCAACATTTTGAAGTGATGGTGAGTTTTCATGTATCAATGGAATGCTTCCTGTAGCCTGTGAACTATTGTAAAGAAGGCTAGCTGATTGATGACAATGATTCCACCCTTGAAGGGAAATGCAATCATTTGAAAGTATGTGGAAACCATAGCAACCATAGCATATACCCAAGGCCTTCCTAGTAAGATGTTGTAATCAAGGAGTCTGTTAACTACACCGACCTCAAAATTTACTATTTTTCCCCTAGTTCAACTTGTAGGTTACTCAAAATCCCATACGGAGTGTATGTTCTTCCATCGAAAGCTTTTAATGTAGTTGGTGATCGTGACAAGGGCGGTGAACCAAGAGTTTTCCAGCAGCTCATGGACATTATGCAAGTATATGCCCCCTCATCAATAGTAGTTTGAAGAACATTTCTATTAAGATCTTTTACTTGTATTAGGAAAGCTAATTGCGCTTGTAACTGTGGTGTATATCCTTCATGGTTAAAAACCACAGGATTTGAATCCGTAGGATGTATTCCACCTATTGCTGACAATAAAGCTTGTTTCTGGGAGGGACAATTCTGCAACACCTCAAGTGTCGACATAGCAGAAGATGATTGAGCCAAATCTTCCACTATATTATAGTTTTGAGTTGCTCGAGCACGAGGATTAAATGTTGATTTGTGTACAACTCCCTTTGGTGGCTTTATCGTTAATTCATGGACAATTGGTGGAACAACTTTTGGTGAAGTCGAGGTTGAAGTACTAGGTCGATAGTAGCCTAGTTATTTGATGACGACGGATTTCCATAATCTTTATTCCTTGTTGACACCAAAACATCATTTTTTGGATTTGCGATGGACAACATGAGTACTTGGGATGTGGAAGCATTATCAATTGCAACCAAATGTGTCTTCAGGGTTGGAAATGGATTTGCCAACACTGCTGAGGTATTCAAAGTCTTAAGAAGCTTAGAGACCTCAAAGCGATGTGGACAGTCTCGTGTATAATGCTCCTCATTATATATCAGACATGGATACTTAGGTTTCCTAGCCATAGTAGGGGATTCAGTTGATTTCTTAGGAGTGGAATTTTCCTGTTTCTTTTTGTTATTCTTCCCTTTTTTCTTACCTCCTGGTTGTTTTGGATTTTTTCCTTTGTTAGATCAGACGACATTAATCTCCGAGGCAAGAGTGTTTTCTGATGGATTTGCATTTTGATTGGAAATAACAAGAGTTTGACCAAATGGTCCTCTTGCCATCTGTATGCTTGAAGAACCAATCACACCGTCGTCGACATGAGAGTCCCTACTCATTTTTGGAGGTGGTGGAACAGTGAAGGATGGTCTAGGTGCATCGGGAATTTTATCATAGAGTGTGCCAGATTATGTGTAAATAAAATCCAAATATTGGGCACGAGCAATATCTTGCTCTTCTATGACAACTCCTCCTTTTCCCACATCCTCGGTGATTGATGGCAACAAGGATTTTATGAACCACTCAATTAAAAGTTGATCAGGAACATACATCTTAACCATTCAATGATGACCTCGCCACTCATGAATATGATCTGATATATGGGTGGTGGTAGTCTATTTAAAGTTGGTCAAGAGTTTTGTTCTATTTTCGTACCTGATAGGTAATTGGGAGTGGGTCAAAAAGGTAGTGGCTAAAAAGGTGAAGTTATCAAAAGAAGCTCTTGGTAATTCAATATACCATTTAGCAGCTGGACCAGTAAGCGTTCTTTGGAAAAGACGAAGTCTGATCGAATCATCATTCAAAGTATTGGATGAACACTATAGATGGAAGGTCATAACATGATTCGATGGGTCTTCTCCAAGATTTCCATTAAACTTCGGAATATTAGACGGTAACTTATGAGGAATCACTGACCACCAAGGCACATATTCAATTGGATCATTAGTGATCCGGTTTAAATATGGTAATTCTAAAGTTGCTACGAATCGAAACTATTGATTCAAGTCAGGCTGAGCATACTTAGGATAAGATGGAATCGCCTGTGCCATAGGTCTTTGCATACCAGCATAGGTCATTTGCATTTGGTAATCTTGGTATGGTTGTTGGACAAAACCAGTATAAGGTGGTTGTTGATAACCAGATTGGAATTGTGGTTGTCCATAACCTGCAAATCCTTGTTGCCCAGGTCCTTGGTAAGCATGATATTGACGAAAACCAGTTTGAGCTTGTGAACCAAATCCAAATTGGGGTTGGATCTGCTAGAATTGGGGTTGTTGGAATTTTGGCAGCCATGGTTGTTGAACCAACTGTTACTACCGAGTAATGAAAGATTGACCAAGCTGTGGATCAACTATACTAGTGTAAGCTTGGGTCATTCTAGATAAAGGTATAATAACCTGAGTTCACTGTTGAGTTCTAGAAACAAGTGGTTGTTGTATAACAACTTGAGAAACTTGAACCTCTTGACTTGAAACTTATGGTTGCAAGGAAGAAGGATCAATTTGTATTGGTTGAGATACAACAATTTGAGCTTGCGACTGTGGCACAGTGGTAACAACAGGTGTAGTAGGGATATTTGACATGGTTTGCATTGGTTGTGTTGGATACACAAGTCTTGGTTAGTCTGGCATTACTGGTTTCCATTAACAAACTCTAACTCCAGGTTGACTTGAATATTGTAGGAAATTACCATATTGTTTTCCTCCAGAATAAGGAGGATACGGTGAATAAGCATATTGCTCTCCATATGGTGAAAATCCATTATTTAATGCATATACTAGTCTTTTATGACTAGATTGCCGAAATTGATACTGATGTGGAGGATGAAATTGTTGATTTCCCATTTGAGAAAAACCAGGTATAATTCTGGACGAGTTTATGGGTGTTGACCATGGTGCAGAAGCAACTCCTGAGTGTGTTCCAGACAATGATTGGTAACCAACTAGGATGAATGATTCACCGTATATTTGTAACTCAAGTGCGGTAGAAAACATCGAGGGAGTTACAACAGAAGATTATGCTGCAGCTGCATCAAATGATACAGTTTTGGATGTTGATAGTTGTTCAGCCATAGTTAACTGGCCCAAAAGTTGTCCTAAAGATTCGATGGGAACTTGCAAGGAAGAAGGATCATATGAAGCAAAGTAATCAGGTGTAGCAGGATAAATATTAATCCCAGTTCCAAAGTGAAATGGGGTTCCAAGTGTGGAATCTTCTACTATCTCTTCTATTACAATCAAATATGGTGGAAGAGGTTGACCGTCAGGTCCGTAAAATATTTCTGGTGTTGATGAAAGTGTAGTTTCAACAATGAATGATTTGGAGGGGTAACAAACTTTGAATGTTTAGGTTCAAAGTCTGGATGTTCAGGTAAATGAACAACAGTTTCAAAGGGAGATTCCCAAATAACTTCTGGTTCAGATGTAACTCCTATTGGAACTGGGATAGATTCTAGACCAACTCTTAATGGATTTGTTTCAGGTTCAAAACTACTTTCTGGTTGAACAATTTCAAATTGAGTATCAACTTGTTGTTGGACAACCTCGGTTACTATTACACTAGGATCAATGTTAATGTCCTCAGGTAGCTGTGAAACTTCCTCTTTAGGAACGGATGTACCAAAAATAATTGGAGTAACTGGAGTCTTTGTAGCTATTGAAACAAATATTTCAAACAACCTAGATGAATAATTAGGAGTTCTTGATGTGCTAGAATTAGTTAAATGAGACCGCTTTGTCTGAATTGGTGTCACTTCAAGAGACAAAGGTGGTTGACTCGCTGTTCTCCGTGAACGACGGGGATTGGGTTGACTTTCTTCCACGATTGTGGATTAATTCATCAACTTAAACTCAACTAAGGAATAAGGATGTTATTCGTCGTCAATTAATTTTAACAATACTCCGACACAACTTCGCTTTTTCAGTTTTAAAGAGTCGAGAAACAACAAAAGATGACTCTAGTCGCCTTCGATTTTTAATGAGCCTGAAAGGACAAGTGCTCAGATGATCCTTTTACTTTTAAAGAGTCAAAAAGGAACAAAAGTGAAAACTCTAGAGACTCTAGACAAAAGGGTTTACCAGACAAATCGCAAAACTGCAATATACACCTTGGTGATGAATGAAAGAGAAATTACCAAGGACTTTACGTATGGCAGTCAATCTTCCCGAATGTTGTGTTCAATGCATTGTGATCAGTAAGGTGGCAAACTCAGCTTCCTAGGGATAAAGGATTTCAACTTATTAGGGTCTCCCACTATATACGCGACGGTACAGGGAGCACAAGTCTGTACTAGCACTTATCGGATCAAAAAGGAGGAATCACCCAACCCTCAGTGAAAATGACAGCCACTAGGTTTAAAGACGTCGGAACACATCTCTAGCTTAGACCTATAGATGTTTTTCATTAAGTTCCAAAGCGTTGTTAGATTAAATGATGTTTATTTTAAGTTCATCTTGCTTAGAAATGTTCCTTTGAAGGTTCACAGTGAAAATGTGTTCTGAAATTCATAAGAATGCAACTAGAATGATAAGCACTCTTTTTGTTTAATTTCAACAATGAAAACCAAAACTATGAGGGATAGAGCATAGAGGTACTTTTTAACAAACAAAAAAGAGCAAAAACTAATGCAATTCCCCAAACCATTCCTTTTAGCACACAAACTGAAAATCTAAAATGAAAATGCATGTATTTCTTTTCAGTTCCTCTTAATGTGAATGATGTAATAATAAAAACTAATGCATAAACGATTCAGAACTTTTTCATACAAAAAAGATGATTGCGACAATTTCTTTCAAAGGGAAAGAAAGACTTGTACAACACTTTCAATTTTGAAGAAATGAAACTTTTTGACACTTTGATTGAAAATAAAATCAAATGCAAAAAATAGATCAATTGATTAGCTATGAACGAGGACTTTACGACACTTCTCTTTTCGAAGAAAATGAGGACTTTACGACACTTTTCTATCGAAATGACAATCAATCAAAAATACTTTTCGATAATGGATTTCAAATGGAAAAAAAAATACATAAAAAACATTCACCAATCCTAGTCTAAACAGGGCCAAATTAAAGAGATGAAGGCTGGTTTTAGAGATGAGGCATCATTGATATTCAAGAAGTAATTCAATCAAAGCTGAAAATTGACAAAAAATTCAGCTCCTAGATGGGAAAACTGATCCTCAAGAGATCCATGCAGGCTGTGGTGATAGATAGTGTACTAAATGACTATGTTCCAATGCGGGAAATGCAATGCATTGCAAGTCTCAGTTAAGGACAGTGCAATGATTATAGTGAGCAATTTTGAAGGTGTTTTTTGCTCAAGTTTGATTCAATTGTCAGTGGATTGGAATTGAATTCAATGAGCGATGACAAGTATAATATATTGGAATGTTCTAAGAGGATACTTAGCTACTAACAAGGGAAAATGTTATGCCCAGTGGAGTCACCAATTTGTTTCTTGAATATTGAGTGTTTCTACAAACGCCAAACCCTCTAGATCTAGTAGTTGATCTAGAAACAACAGTCAAAGAAATCATAATTTCTCCTATAAACAATAGATAAAATAAGGGACAAGAAACCTACTTGTAACTTCTGCTTGTTCCTTATCTCCCTTGACTGATTTTGCTGCTCCTTCCCGTACTTAAATAGTTTGATAAATACCTGCACAACTTACAGAAACAAACACCCGTCAAATCATAATGATCTATTGTTCATAAATAGCACAGAATAAAAAGTATGATATACACATGAATGCATTTAACATAAACAAAAAAATAAGGGAAAAATCTTGAAAACTTTATTGATAAGAGGAAAGATTACAACCAATTCAATTCAATCTTTCTTGACCTCATGAAAAGCAAGACATTCCAACAATATCACAATACTTGCACTCAATTCTAATCTCATATCACCGGCATCTCCTTGCAACTCAATATTTTCTAGCCAAAATCTCTTGGATGAGTGATCTATTTACAGATGAGTGAAGGAGTTTGTGTCATCAATGATGATGATGAATACCTTTCTATTTTTAGAAATTACTTCCATGAAAGAGGGGATAGGAGTTTGATGTTTCCTAATTCCTTTTGTCATCAAAGGGTGAACTCAGAGGGGTAGGTGGCACTTGAGAAACTTCTAAAGGCTTCCAATGGATAATGAATCTTCAAACCCTCATGGAAATTTGCCCAAGTTCGCCCATCGTAGGCTAAAGAGGTACTAAGTGCGATGCATAGCACTTAGTTAGTGTAGCTCCTGCAATGCATTGTAGCTTGCTAGAAGGCTTCCTGTCCTGATCTCTGTAGGGGTACTTTTTTGATGTTTTCTATGATGGAACTTCTTTGGGAGTAAGGCATTCTAATGACTAACTTCTTTAGGGCATGTAACAACTGTATTAGGGGTTGATGAACTCTAATAACATCGGTTTGTAAGTTGGGGTTGATATGCCCAAATGGATCTATAACACCTAGGGGAGTGGGTCCAGAAGGTTCAGCTGGAAGAGCAACAACAGGATGCTGGGGAGCTGACTATTGATCAAGTGTACCGGACTACTTAAGGGTAGCCCATGATGCTTGTAATAGGCAAACATTCATGGAAGTAGGTTCAAAAATGGGAGGGGGAGGACTAGGAAAGGCACCCAACAATGAGTAATCTTTATGGACTCTGGGTGAGACACTGGTACAAGGAGTGGATGACTGTTTATCGGATACTGACAAGATGATGGACTTGGGGGAGGTCATGGACGCTGACTTGTAGTAAGTCAACTCATCAACGGTAATGATTTTCCCTTCATGGGGGAAGCACATATTGCGGAACACTGCATATGCGACAATTGACATGGCGTAATTGTAACTATGACCTAAGAGGATGTTATAATCCAAAGGCACACCAATGAATTCGATATCGACATGTACAGTCTTGCCCGCAAGGGTTACTGGATAGTTGCGGTACATGCCAAGGGGTTAGGAGGAGTGTCCATCCCAAGCACACAAGGTGATGGTGGAGGGGTACAACTCAGGTGACTTGAGTTGTTTCAAAATAGTAGTGGACATCACACAAGTGGATGTGCCTTCATCAATAATGCATCTAGAGATGATGGCATTATGGACTCTAACTAGTATCTGGAAAGCAACAGATGAAGGTAATCTGGGGTGCTCTGATGTATCAACCGGGAAGAAAATCAAGCGATCATCGGAAGGGTCCACTGCACCCAAGGCAGTTAGTAGAGCCTTGTTTTTGGAAGGGGATGACTTGATGACTTCCAGTGTCAACATAGAAATAGGTGATTGTGCCAAGTCGTCTACTATACTGTATGTATGGGCAGCTTTGTTAGAAGCCGCATTATGGCGTAATGATCCCTTTGGTATCTTGGGAATGGCCTCAACTTTGGGTTGAGGGATCTATAGAGGACCATTTGGTGTCGTAAGAGGCTCAGCAGACACTTTGGTTTTGGGCTCAGAAGTTGACGAAGTGGAGGGCTTATCATATTGGCGCGACTGAGTTTAGAGGTTGATATTGGGGGGGTTAAGCTCATCAAAATTCATCATCAGGATTTGGTAGTCACCGGGACTAGAAGGTTGGGGGAGGTGGGTTGCTTGACCTGGCTAGGGTTAAGCAGCAACAAATCCTTATTGAGGGAAAGGACTTGTGAGTATAGCCAGTTGAGGAGGCACAGGATTCTGAGGCGATTGTTGACCTCGAGAAGTTGTTTGAGCTTCCCATAGTTAGCGCATCTGGGGTAAAAGGGGACACTCATGTCTATAGTGGCCATCTACACCACAACATTCAAAAGGCTTATTTGTGCGAATAACCTTGTTTTGCTTGGGCTAGCCACCCTATTGCTGGTTGTTGGTGTTAGGCTAGTTCCCCTGGGGTTCACTAGGCTAGTTACATTGGTTATCCTGATTACCCTTGTTACCCTTCCCCTTATTCTTTTTCTTCAAATTTTGGGGATTGGTATCACTTTGTTGTGTAAACAATTGTCCCTGATGGGGTGGTGGTTGTTGGGGCTGAGGATGCATGGGAGGCTGTGACGCTAATGCTTGAGGGGCTGGAGCACTAAGATTTACATAAGAAGGAGCAATAGTTTGGTGAACAGGTTGGGACCCTGGAAACATGTTGCTAGCATGAGGGGCATAAATGTTGGAGGAATTGGTGCCCCCTTGCGGGTAGCCATAATTCTACTGAGAATATGGTGAAGAGTGTGAAAAGGATCCAAAGATACCGTCAATGGCGTGAGATGCCCTCGGTGCATTAGCACTATCAGGATGAGGGAGATCTAGAATAATGGTATAGTCATAACCTGATTGAGCATAAATCAGATCATATCTCAAAGTGGTTTGGAGAGATTCTTCCTCGATCTAAGCAAAATGGGACGTGACATCTTTCTCGATGGGGGATAAAAGGCTCTTGAGAAACCAATTTAGATAAACACAGTCTTTGAAAGGTGGGGCACAACATGTGCTTCTCCTTTGATGCCACTCTTGAACATGGTCATAAAGGTGATTGGCAGAGGATTGATGGAATGTGGTCAAAATCTCAGTACCAGTGTCATACTAGAGAGGTAACTAGAAATATGATAAGAATGCTTTTGCAAGCATCACAAAAACGAAATGCAAGGTGGAGGGCTAGTCTACATACCATTTTGTAGCGTCTCTAGTCAGCATGCGTTGGAAAATCCGAAAACGAATGGAGTCATCGATTATGGAGTTGGACGAACACCACATGTGGAAGGATTAGACATGGTTGGTAGGATCCTCTCCAGCAATACCCTCAAACTTTGGGATGTCTAAGGGAAGCTTAGTTGGCATAGAGGGCAAACCAGCATCATGGTGTATGAGGTCATTTATCAACTGGTTAAGATCCGGTAGACTTAAGCCAGCCATAAAGGGGAGCATGTGGGCTGGCAAAATGGTTCCTGACACTGTTCTGCCTGATGTGACAACTGGTATATTACAAGAGCCACCACCAGTTTGGGTTCC
Organism: Pinus taeda; assembly: GCA_000404065.3. Lineage (NCBI taxonomy): Eukaryota > Viridiplantae > Streptophyta > Pinopsida > Pinales > Pinaceae > Pinus > Pinus taeda. Next base: position 26,770 of record APFE031456216.1, read on the forward strand.
TGCACCAGCTGTGGGTCCATACATGGTGACGATATCTGGTGAAGGAGGTTCAGAATTAGATGAGGAATCAGAAGGACTAGGAGAAGAGTTAGAATGGGGACTTGGAGGGCTATGAACTCAAACCCAACGGGGAGGAGTAATACGCCCAAGCAAAAACTAGGGGTGAAGGCCTAATAGTCTCCACGACTGATGCCTTGGTGGCACAATGATGGAAGGACACACAGAAAGGGTGAAGGGAGATCAACAATATATCTTTTGTCTCTAATGCGTTGAGATAAAATTATTATGTTAAGTCTTGGCTTGGCATTGTAAACCTAGTGCCCTTCGCTTAAGGTATGCTTGTGTGAAAGTATATTAATTTATTAAGCCCAGATCATGTTTGTAAAAAAGAAAAAAGCTTGTTGTAGATAAAATGGAATAAATAACAGAAAATAAGTAGAAAAACAATTAACTAAACCCCACCCAAACTGGGTTTGCAAACACTGTACTGCTAGGTGGCTAAACCGATGAAAAATACACTCAAACGATCAAGAGATTTGAATGTCAGTGTGACTGGGATCAAGTGACTTTAAGCTACTAGAAAGTGGTGCAACAACATCAAAATACTAGAGGGGAAGATTGCTGCAAAAAGATAAAGAGATGGGTGAAAAACCTAGGGCAACCAATGGGACCCTAAGGAAATGACCAAACAAGTTTGAATGTGAAACTATGGATGGTATCAACCTATCTTATCAGATTTGAAACAAAAGGTTACAGATTTGGAAAATGTGACTATAAGTGCTGCAGAAACTCAGACTTCTCACTGAGCTAAACTCCTCCTAGAAAGGCAGAAGTGTACTAGAAGCCCTAAGGGAGGCTAAATTTGTCTTTGACGAGTAAAACAGAATGGATCAAGGCCTAAGCAGGATGAGACAAAGGTCAAACACCCAACAGACAACTCTCTGCAAAACCCAAAAATAGATTTGAGAAAAACCCTAAAACCCAGAAATCGCAAGTTCTCACCTATTTTTTGATGAAATCACACATATTAGGCAGAAAGTTGCATTTTGGAGTCTAGATTGCACCTTTTGGACTGAAAATTGCGATTTCTACTCTGAGACTTCCGGTCTGCAAATTTTAAAAAAAAAGTATCACTTTTGTTGCGGCTGGTTCCTCTGACCTCGGAAACAACCAGAAAGCTTACGGAAGCCAGAAATTTATCAGATCTAGGATTAAAACATTAGGACACATTAATAGAAGAGAAAAAAGAGGAAAACCTAAGCTGAAAGCCAAAGGTCACCTAGGTTTCTGGATCTAAAGTATAATGCCCAACGGAGTCACCAATTTGTTGTAGTGTTTTCTTCTCAATGACGTACAAAAAGAACCCACTTAAGATTGTGGATGAAAAACAATCTCAACAATAGAAATGACTACTAAACATTGTAGATATGCATCTATTTATAGAAACAAAACCTTCCAAAATTATGATATACGCTGCAATCATAGTTAAACAGTGAAATAAAGAGTAATAACCCCAAAACATCTAATGGAAACTAGATATGTAAAGAATGATTTTATTATAACACCTTTGAAGGGAACAAATATATGTTACCAGTCCCCCTCTATGGGGTGGGTTCTTGGAAATCCTAAAACTCTTTCATCTTTTGTAGAGTCTCTCTCCTCTATAATGCATAAACCAAGCAAAAATATGGTGTGTGATAGTGAAAATAATCAGAATTACAATAGTGAGTGCAACAATGAAAATAATCAAAAGTGAATAAGGAATAGAAAACCCTCCTATTTATAACAAAATATTGAGTTATCCTTGAATAATGAGCAATAATAAAATATTATTGATCCCATTCTTGAAATTACCACTTGGAATATTTTATTATATTTGTTGAGGAGGGAAAAAGTATTTAAACTTTTATTTAGAAATCATAAATAAATAAATAAATGATTTATTTATTATATCAATGAATTAGTTAAGGAATAATAAACAAATTGGGATTTATTTAATTATTCCTAAGGGATTTAGTCAAATTTAACAAGGAATAATAATTAATTAATTATTCTTAGAGAAAAATAAGATAAATAATGATTTATCTGTTTATTTTTCATGATTGGGTCAAATTTAACAATGAATAATAATAAAACAATGGTTTAATTAATTATTCCTAGAGGAAAATCAAATAAATAGTGATTTATTTAATTATTCTTCATGGGTTTGACTATAAATTACTTAATAAAGGTGGTTTATTAGGTAATTTCTCATAGTGAAAGAAATTTTACTATGGTAAAATTGGCTTTACATGGTGCATTTCGATCCATCTAGTAAATTAGGCTAGATGATCAATTTTTTGGTGATAAAACACTTGATAACATTTTTTCTCATTTCATGGAATGTTATAGGACATTCAACCAAATAGGTATTTGTCATATATATCTTTGTCAAGTGACAAAAGTTCAGGTAGGATAGAAGAAATTGACCAGCCATCTGCTATGTCATCTAGTAGGAAAAGATCAACTAGAGGTTAAAAGATTAGAAGAAAACTCCATAGACGCATGGAAATTTTTCTTCACTAAAGGGGGGTCATGTTCTTATGATAATGATAGCATAGATTACATTGAGGTGCCCTTGAGGTACAAACATCTAGTGAAACAATGGGCACCCAAGGATCTACCTCGAATGAACAATGATTTTTTTGTTAATGAAAGGATATACCGCATTTCCCCATCATCATTACATGGTTTAGGGCTATTTTCTATGGATGGCATAAAGGTATGTTATAGAGGATTTACCGAATTGATGGAGTATGCCAGACCCTATTACAACTACAATGATTGGGTATGGCTAGTCCAATATACAAAAAGTATGTGAAGATATGGAGTGGATGCGAATTATATACAACTAAAATACAATCATGAAAATAAAGGCACAACTATGCATATTAATGGAAGGCCAAAAGAAGCAAGAAATATTAAGGGTTTATAAATAGTACATGACCTGTCACCACAAATAAGAAACCCAATTGCATATGCTATAGAAAATCTGAATGTAGGTTAACCCGATAATGCAATATAAATAAAAGTAGAATACTATAACCTACTTTTAATATCAATTTGCGGAAGCTTAAAGATCGAGCTGAGAAATATAATCAGAAGAAGAAGAACCAATGCATAATACACATGAAAATACTTTGAGGAAAGCCTTAGCTAAAAACCCCACTATTTGTATTATCATACAAGGTGGAAATACATAGGAATTATACAAAGCCTTAGCTCTCACAGCTAGCTAGCTCTCAGTACAATCCTCACAGATGCTCACAGGCAATCGTGGCTTCTCTCAAGCCTTCCTCTCTGCCCTCCAAGCTCCTATTTCCTTGTGTTGTTCCTCTGGGATGATTCTCACCTCACCAAGTGGAACATTGATCTCACATACTATCAGAATTGCACAATCCTCAAGGAATGATTCCTTGATTGCATGCATGAGTTTTCTTTATAAGAAAACACATGAAATTGATAGTACACTATCCATGACTTTAATCTCAACTGGGTATTTCTCAAAATAGACATGCATGAGTTTCTGTTGAGGGAATCTTGAGTTAACTAGAGTACACTAGTTGAGTGCATGCATGCATCAACTGACTGTTAACTCTCCATTAGTTCCTCAAAAATTTTGGAGCTAATTTAACTGGAATTAACTCAATAAAATTAGTTAACTAATTACAACTCAAATATAACTCAATCTTATCTCCTTAACTTAAGGGATAACACTTGCATGACTTCAGAAAGACTTCTAACTTGAATTTCTCCAACTAATCAATTCAAAATGACTTAATCAATTATTTCCAGGTAGCTGTTAGGACTAAATTCGATTTTAATTCACAATTTAATTCAAGGAAAAATTAAATCGGAATATTCTTGTTGCCACATTTCAACACTTCCCCTCAACAACAAAGGGATTATCTACCACCCTGGTCATGTCTCTATGGAACTCGAATTTACACTTTGATAATGCCTTTTTCAAAATGTCAGCATCTTGCTTCTCTATCAAAACATACTACAGCAACATGATCCTCCCATCATCAGCAACTTGCTTTACCTTGTAAATCCAATGGGAACTCACAACTGACTTGTTCTCTGGTCTCGAAACCATGTCCCAAACATTGTTACGAACTATGGAGTCATACTCCTCCACCATACCATCAACCTAGATTGGCTGCTGCACTGCTTCCTCAAAGGAAGATGGCTTAGTCTCAACACATTCCCTAGCAAGGGCCATGTATCCAGTGTACCTCTCAAGTGACCTCCTCTTTCTACGCTGAGAAGATGGTGCTCCCACACTCTCTCTCGCATCCTCCAACAATTTGTTATATTCTCTTGTGTGCTTCCATCCATCTCTGGAAGACTCTGCTTGAGTGAATGTCTCCACTCCTAGAACCTCTGCATGCAGATGCTCCGCATCAATTTGGGGCTCCTCCTCCTTAGGAACTGGTGGGCTCCAGTATTGTAGCAATGATGCTGCAACTCCTGGGACTCCCTTCTTTACTTTTATCAACCCGGTTGTTCGTAACAAACTTGGAAGCGACGATTCTATATGCACAAGTACTAGCTCTTGTCGCAGGCTGTCACTTAATCAGCTGGCACAAGTCGGAAAGGAGCTTAAGCCAAATTCTATGAGCTCTTAGAATAAGCTTTTAACTGTGATGGATGAAATCTAACTCAAAGGAGGCTAGTCTACTTGCAGAAAGAAGCTGAAAGTGGAAAAGAAATGCAAACCCTAGCAAACCCTAGTTTTACCGACTAACCCTACCGGTGCAAGAAAAGAGATGAAAGTAGTGGAAATGGATGCCATTGGCTTTTAAAAAGGTAAAATGCATGTGAATAAGATATTTCTACAGCAAAATCTAAAAAAAACATCTTTTTGCATTTGTTGAGTAATCTTGCAGAATTATTATGCATGTGCTCTAACTATTTTTTATTGTGCAGAGGTTGATTGATGAAAGGAGAAGGAGTGGGCACTTGCAGGGGATTGGGAAGGTGAGAAGAGGGCCTAAGGGGTCCCTAACACCCTTCTAGAGAGTTTCATAGTGATCGGATCTCGAAAAACCACTCACGTGAACTTCTACAAAAAGTCTACAGGGGTTCTACAAGATGTTCTACAGGAAGGTTCGAAAAAGGATTTTGGAGGGTTGGTGGTGGAAAAACAGTGCGAAAGTGGAAATGGAGTTTGGATGAGGATATGAAGGGGTCTAGGACCTAGTGAATAAAGCTAAGGAATGATTAAGGTGATTGGATTTGTTCAAGGATGGAGGAAGCAAGGTTGCACAAAGATATGGAAATTAGGTCAAGTTGGAAAAGGGTGGCGAATGAAGGGAAGAAATCTGTAATTAGGGGTTGGAGTAGGTGGTATGATGGAGGAAGGATAGACAGGGAGGTATTATAGATGCTTTGCACACTATTTTTCAAAACTGATCAAAGAAAGACTAGAAAATCCAGAGATCTATCTATTTTGACCTACTTTGACCTAAAAACTAGAAACATGATGAACAAAGGTTTATTGGCAGAAAATCATGCAAGATAACTATGGAAACTAAGTAAGAACAGATTCTGAACATGCAAGTACAACTACTATCAACTTTCCTAACTAAAAATCTAACACTAGCAATTGCATGAAGAGACAAAAAAAGTGTTTTTGTGGCAGCAAGGATGCCTTGGTCTCAACTCATGGTCCCAAGGAGGGAGAGATGAGATCAAGGATTGCTTGGTGGCCTTTTTGTAGGTATTTTCCTTTACCAAACTATCAAATCAACCTAAAACATGAAAAGCTATCTCAATCATAAAAAACGACCTAAGTAACAAAGCAAGATTTTAATCAAAATAGCAAAAATTATTCTATGAATGCAATAAAAACACATAAAAGTACACAAAGGAGGTACTGGCACTTGGGTTGGGCCCAACCCCAAGAGCTATAGCCTCCTAAGAAAGATCATAGCTGGTGCAAAGCTGGATTTATCTTTATTGAACAAAAAATAATAGTTACGTACCAAAAACTGTCTACAAGAAAAAGCTCGAAAATGTGTTGATACAGAGCTGCACTAAAGTGCGAAAATAGACTAACAAAATGACTAACCTACTGTCTAAAATCTAACTACAATATGAATAAAATCTGACTAACTCAACTGAGGCCCTAAGCCTTCTTATTTATACAAATTGAGGATCCCAACAACCCTCCTAAAATTTAGGAACTCGGCTACCAAAACTTGCAGTTAATAGTTGTCCTTCTTGACTTGTTTGGCTACCCCTTGTGCTCCGAGTTTTTGATGGAGAATTTGAGGTAAGGGATCATAAATGAAGGGGACACCTTCCTACAAATCCTTTCCCTTGTTCTTCCACGAATTTGGCTACCAAGTGCTCATTAAACCTTTGATTTTGTCTCAAAATTGACCAAAAATTTGCATACAGTACACATTAGACTTTTTGGCATAATGGCTAACCCAATTCACTCTATTAGCTTAAATATAATAAAAAACATGCAATAAACTAATGATAATGGTGGATTAAGTTGAATTAGGAGGCTAAATGAGCCCATATAATTATCCATTTCTGGGGCTCATCATCACCCCCTACTGAAAGTGTTGCTCATCCTCTAAGAAACTAATCTATCTCTTCATCTTTGATGGCCCTGGTGGCCTCCCTATCATCCCAGGCTTTTGATGTGGTCTACTAATGGGTGCCATAAAATTCTGCCTTCTTGTCCATATCCTTCCACTGCTCCTCCTATTCTGCTTGTTTGAATTCTTGTGCTTTTCTTGGCCTTTAAATATGGGGAGGCCTGCCTTTTTCTTTTTCCTTTTTTTTTTTTTGTTTTGTAGGTGTTCTTAATGAAAAAAGCACAGCTGCTACTTCCCTTGGCAACATTGTAGGGGATTTCTCTTTTTTCTATTCTTTTCCTTCACTTCCTGTAGAAATCTCTATGCCCGCTATTTCTGCTTGTGTCCCTGATATCTCAAGGTGTGTCTCTTCTTCCTTTTTTTCCCTCTTCTTTTGTCTTCTCTGCCTCTGTTAGCTTTGCTTCCTCATGCTCTATTTTGGTTTTCTTCTCATCTTGCTTAGTTTCTGCCTTCTCTGCTTTAGTCTTTTTCTTTTTTGTTATGGTTCTTCCTTCTCATCTTCTGTTTTGATTTCCTCCTCTGTTTTAAGTACTTCTTTCTCCATTTTGGTCTTTTCCTCTTTTTCTATTTCCTCCTCATCTTCTCCTGCCATATTTTCTAAAAATTTCTCTATCATGATGTGTAGTGACTCCTAGAAATGTTCAGGTGAGGAGGGAGGAAACAAACTTTCAAAACCAGAAATAGAGAAGTTGTTGAGGTTTGTCTTTCTAGAATCAGGAATTTCTCATGTTCTTCTTTTTCACAACATCAATTTGCAATTTTTTCTTCAAACTGTTTCCAGCTTGAATTTTCTTGTCGGTTTTTGAGAAAAGTCAATACTTTTGACAGAACAGAGAATATTTATAACACAATGTTTCTTCTTCAGAGAGTGGACAGCCTTGCAAATTTGGTTTTTCACAGATTAGCTTCTATGGTTGCATCCCTTTTTTCAGAAGAATGTGAAAAAGAAAAAGGCAGATTTTGGATGCAGAGCAGAAAAATGGTGAGACTGTGTAGAACTCAGAGAAGCAAAAAACACAGGTAGAATTTTAAGCTTCACTTTCCTTTCTTTCAACCCAATACTGTGTTTTTAATCCTCCACCTTATATAAATATATCATATGCAAAGCAGTTTCCTGAGCCTACCTCTTTTCAAGCTCGAATTTTGATAAAAATCTCAAATTTTCTGGCTGCAGAATTGCTCTGCCCTTCCTATAGACAATGTTCATGTAGAATGAAACTGTGCTTCCTATAGAGCCCGATGGGCGAGAGATTTAAAAAAAAAACAGGCAAAAATCTGGCAAAGGATGATTGGTTAGCTACTCTAGAAGTGGTAGATGTGTACGCCAGTGGAGCACGTCATGAAGGCATAGTGAACAAAGAGTGGTGAATGCGTTAACTGAGCTATCTTTTAACTGCTAGCATGATTCGTGGTGAGGAGATGAGATGGCTGGAAGTACGTTGGCCCCATGCAGACTGCAGTGTTGTTATGAAACTGTATGTTGCTTGCCTGTAATCACTTCCATCAATTACGTTGGAGTTTAAATGGCCACCACGACCTGTTTTCAGTTTTCTTCCCAAGATGGCTAAGAACACGTGTTGATTGCACCCACTGAGTGTTGTTTGAACTAGACGAGGCGTTGTCTGAACTAGATGAGGGTGGCTAGTTAGCTAGCCACCAATCTTGTTTAATCACAACCATCTCACTATCCATGCAGTTCTTAAATCACATTCATGCAATAGAAGAATGGGTTTAGTCACATACTTGGAAGTCGAATGCATTTGCTGTGAGGTGTTGTGGCCTTTCCTTCTACTGCATGTCTTTGTTTCTGTGGATGCATCTTGGTCTAGTTGATGATATGTGGCTACTTTTCTTATGCAGGTATCCTCTGACTAGATCTAAGCTGTAAGAGTCTATTTCAACGTTCATATTTACACCCTCATGCTGCTGATGCTGGATTTTTGTAGACAGTGATTTGTTTTGTCCATAGCTCCCAAACGATAGATCAGATTGACCTAAATTTTTTTGAGCATGTTTCTATCATCGTTATGCACCTCCCGTAGCAAAATTGTGGTCAATAAATGAACAGATTTCGAGAAAAACTTAAAATGGATGAAGGTGACAGAGGTCAATTTCTTAGAAACCATGCACTCGAATTGGCTGAAATTGCTTGGGCAGGTTACTATCACCCATATGCATCTCCCCATGAAACAGGTTTTGAAATGGATGCACGGATATGGAGAAAATGCAAAAACGGCTTAAGGTGATGGAGGTTGATATTTTGGAAACCGTGCATTGGAATTGGATAAAATTGCTTGGGCATGTTGCCATCATCCCTATACAACTCCCCATGTAACAATTGTTTAAATGGATGCACATTTTTCAAGTTAGGGAAAAAACAAATTTTTGCTCTATGTGTTTTTGTATCAGAGCATTCTGCATTTTTTTGGACAGTAAGAAAAATGAGCTTGGGGTGTGATGTAGGCATGTAAATGATGGAAGAGGGGTTTGAAGACTGTAGGAGGATTTATAAACCCTTTATGAAGCTTCCTTGTTCGCCAAACTTCTTTTTAAAATCCATTTCTAGTTTTTTGTAATTTCTACAGGAACTTCCTGTAGAAAACACAGTTTTCAGAAAAGAAGCACAATGAGGTGGAAAAAATGATGGAGAAGGGTGAGGGATGGAAACAAGGATGTTTACAGGCCTCATGGACAGATTCTCAATCTTTGGGTCCTCCTCAGAGATCGATCTTGGCTTATTTGTAGGCTCTACAGGATCTTCCTGTAGAAGACAGAAAACTTCCTTTAGAAGGTGAAATCTCAGTCCGAATGAGACTAACTCTTGGGAAAGGGTAGTGGTCATGGAGGAATGGATTGTGAGGGATGCTTGCAGCCTGGTGCTGACCTCTGTCTTTGTTTTATGCGATCCTCCTAACCTGCAATGTCCTTCCTGCAACCTGCAATTATTCAACAGAAATTATATTTATTTTTCTTTTTCTCTTTTCTTCTTTCTTTTTCTCTTTTTTTTGAAAACAACTAGGGTGTCTCATGGAGGTTTTCACCCTAATTGCCTGCCTAGGCACCTCCAAGGGAGGTTTTCACCGAGGGATCTTATTCTATTTTTCTTTTCTCTTCTTTCTAACCCATTGACCGCTTTATGGAGGTTTTCAATCAATGAGCCAATCTGAGGCGCCTCCGAGGAGGTTTTCACCTTAGATTTTTATTTTCCTCTTATTTTCATTTTTTCTTTTTTCTTTTTTATTTTTTCCTACCCTACTCTACTTGAAAAACAAAATCATTTTCAAGTATAAGAATACTTCCAATGGAGCCATGTGCACATCGAGATGATAAACAAAATGATGTGGAGGCTTGAAATGCATGCTTTGACAGGTATCCAGATTTTGGAGACCAAATTATTTGACTTTGAAGGGATCAAACATAGCTGAGGAAGAAAGTATTGTTGAAACTTAGTGACCATCTGGAACCATATCTCAATATAGCTCTAATATCCTTGGTCCTTTTGCTGATCTGGATCATTCTTCATGTCACCCTCTACCATGACCTTCTCATCTTCCTCTTTTTGTTGATTTTTCTCTTGAATACATGGAGGTTTTGATGGTAACCATGAGGGAGCTCTTTCGATCTCTGATTCTATTGTCTTATCTTCATCAAGTGCGGCCCATGGTTCTTTGACCTCCTCTTTTGAATCTTCTTTTGCTGGATGTGGTCCTTAATGTTGTTAATATAATCTGTTTTTTGCAATGCTCTTATTGAGTTATGGTGGATATCATTGAGCTCAAGAGGGTTTGTTTGGACATGTTGTGCTTCAAAATTGTAATTGGGTTGAGCTACTCCAATGTGTGGGTTTGGAAATGGTGGTATGGGTAGTTGAGTGGGGGTGTATATTTGAGATGGATGTGGATGGGGTTGTGGTTGGGCAAGTGGTTTCCCACTATATACCTACTGAACCTACCTGTGATTTGGGTTTAGGTTCGGTTGAGTAGGCATTTTTGGCTGCCTTTGTGGAGCAGGAGGTGATTGCTGCAGTTGAGCAAGTGGTGGAGGCAAAGGAGTGGGAGGAATGTTGTACTGGGGCCTCCACCCCTGATGAGGTGCATTCCACTGAGGTTGTGGTTGAGCGTAGGGGTGAAATGGATGAGCAAATGGTTGGGCATAATATGGAGATGTGAAGGAAGAAGGAGGAGGTGTGGACTAGGAAGGATGAGCAGGGGGACCCCAAGAAGGCATGGAAGTGGCTTGATAGAGGTTGTAAGAGGTCTGGGATGTCCCTTGCATTCCCTGTTGGTAAGTTCTGGGTCCATGTGGCCTCCTTTGGTTCATGAAATAGAGTAGTTCAATGGCTCTTTTGGCCCTATGATATGCAGCTTTAAGTCCAGGCAAGGAAGGGCAATGGTTCTTAGGATGGTCTTTTTCACAGACAAAACACTCTTCTATAGAGTGAAATGGACATCTCCTCCTAGGATGCTTTCTTGTACACCCAGGACAAAAGATGGCCAAAGCCCTCTCGGATTCCTCTTGCTTCCTTTGGATCTGCAAGGTATCCATTCTCGCTCTTGCAATCTTCCCACATGTTTCCAATTTCACCTTCAATGGATGAGTTGGAAGAAAAGGTATTTCTTCCAACATTTTTGTTTTCAGCCATTTGCTCCAGAGGAATGTTTTCTTCTTCTTCTCCCCTAGAGGTTCTTCAAATATGTCTTGCTATCCACCTAGGGGTTCTTCTTAATCATAGCCATCGAAGAAGAGAGAAGGTTGGCTGTGTGAAGCAGTGGGGGTGTTGTGCAAAAATTTTTCTAAACTATCTCTACTCCTACAAAGCATGAAAAGAAATGTTTTTGGTTGATTTCTGTTTTTTTCTGCTTGTACCTACAAAACTGAAATAGATTGAACTACAACTAACTAAAATCTATCCTGCAGAAATGAAAATGCAAAATTGAAATGGAAGCAGGAAATGACTAATCTATGCTGCTGAAATGAAATTGCAAAAATGAAATGTTAAGCTACACTTGCAGAATTGAAAGGCTAATCTACACTTGCAGAATTGAAATTGTGGAATGGAAATGCCAATCTATGAAAGTAGGAAATATCTAATCTACGCTTGCTGAAATGAAATGAAAGTAGGAAATGTCTAATCTACTTTTGTGGAAATGAAATTGCAGAATGGAAATGAAACAACTACTCTACTCTTGCTGAAATAAACTACTTAGCAGAAGGTTGTAGTAGAAAATAGAAGAAAAGAAACAACCCCAAATACTCTGACACTTCCCTGGCAACGGTGCCAAAAAGATGGTGGGCTCCAGTATTAAAGCAATGATGCTACAACTCCTGGGACTCCCTTCTTTACTTTTATCAACCCGGTTGTTCGTAACAAACTTGGAAGTGATGGTGCTATATGCACAAGTACTAGCTCTTGCCACAGGCTGTCACTTGATCAGCTCGCACAAGTTTTCTAAGAGCTTAAGCCAACTTATATGAGCTCTTAGAAGAAGCTTTTAACTGATGGATGAAAGCTAGCTCAAAGGAGACCAGTCTACTTGCAGAAAGAAGATGAAAGTGGAAAAGAAATGAAAACCCTAGTTTTACCTACTAACCCTACCGGTGCAAGAAAAGAGATGAAAGTAGTGGAAATGGATGCCATTGAATTTTATAAAGGTGAAATGCATGTAACTAAGCTACTTCTGCAGCAAAATCTGAAAAAAAAAACATCTTTTTGCATTTTTTAGTAATCTTGCAGAATTATTATGCATGTGCTCTAACTATTTTTGACTATGCAGAGGTTGATTGACGAAAGGAGATGGAGTGGGTGCTTGCATGATGTTGGGAAGGTGAGAAGAGGGCCTAAGGGGTCCCTAACACCCTTCTAGAGAGTTTCATAGTGATTGGATCTCGAAAAACCGCTCACGTGAAATTCTACAGGAAGTCTGCAGGGGTTCTACAAGATGTTCTACAGGAAGGTCCGAAAGAGGATTTTGGAGGGTTGGTGGAAAAATCGTGGGAAAGTGGAAATGGAGGTTGGATGAGGATGTGAAAGGGTCTAGGACCTGGTGAATGAAGCTTAGAAATTATTAAGGTGATTGGATTTGTTTAAGGATGGAGGGAGCAAGGTTGCACAAAGATATGGAAATTAGGTCAAGTTGGAAAAGGGTGGCGAATGAAGGGAAGGAATCTATAGCTAGGGGTTGGATCAGGTGGTATGATGGAGGAAGGATAGACTGTGAGGTATTACAGATGCGCTGCACACTATTTCTCAAAACTGATCGAAGAAAGACTAGAAAAACCAGAGATCTAGCTATTTTGACCTACTTTGACCTAAAAACCAGAAACATGATGAACATAAGTTTATTGGCAGAAAATCATGCAAGATAACTATGGAAACTAAGAAATAATAGATTTTGAACATGCATGTACAACTGATATCAAATTTCCTAACTAAAAATCTAACACAAGCAATTGCCTGAAGAGGCAAAAACAATGTTTTTGTGGCAGCAAGGATGCCTTAGTCTCAGCTCATGGTCCCAAGGAGGGAGAGATGAGATCAAGGATTGCTTGGTGGCCTTTTTGTAGGTGTTTTCCTTTACCAAACTATCAAATCAACCTGAAGCATGAAAATCTATCTCAATCATCAAAAATGACCTAAGTAACAAAGCAAGATTTTAATCTAAATAGCAAAAATTATTCTATGAATGTAGCAAAAACACATAAAAGTACACAAAGGAGGTACTGGCACTTGGGTTGGGCCCAACCCCAAGAGCTACAACCTCCTAAGAAAGATCAGAGCTGGTGCACAGCTGGATTCATCTTTATTGATCAAAAAATAATAGTTACATCCCAAAAATTGTCTACAAGAAAAAGTTCGAAAATGCGCTAATACAGAGCTGCACTAAAGTGCAAAAATAGACTAACAGATGACTAACCTACTGGCTAAAATATAACTACAATCTAACTAAAATCTAAATAACTCAACTGAGGCCCTAAGCCTTCTTATTTATACAAATTGAGGATTCCAACAGCCCTCCTAAACTTTAGGTACTCGGCTACCAAAACTTGCAGTTAACAGTAGTCCTTCTTGATTTGCTTGGTTTCCCCTTGTGCTTCGAGTTTTTGATGGAAAATTCGAAGTAAGGGCTCATAAATGAAGGGGACACCTTCCTACAAATCCTCTCCCTTGTTCTTCCACGAATTTGGCTGCCAAGTGCATTAAACTTTTGATTTTGTCTCAAAATTGACCAAAAATCTGCATGCAGCACACATTAGACTTTTTGGCATAATGACTAACCCAATTCACTCTATTAGCATAAATATAATCAAAAGCATGCAATAAAATAATGAGAATGGTGGATTAATTTGAATTAAGAGGCTAAATGAGCCCATATAATTACCCATTTCTAGGGCTCATTAGGAACCAACATTTCCTCCACAGCCTGTAGTTGAAGCTCCCTCTTAAGGGAAACTCACATGGCCTTCTGCTCATCAAACTTGAGATGTCTGTGAACCACTGTCCTTCGACTAGTAGGCAAGTAGACCTGATAGTTGAGAGGTGTATCAGTGTACCCCACAAGTATCCCCAACTTTGTTGTCGGCTCAAGCTTCTTCTATGCGTCCTTTGTCACATGACAATATACCCATGAGCCAAATATCCTGAAGTGACCCACATTTGGTCTCTTACCGGAGAAAGCTTCCTCTAGTGTCTTCATCCCAAGTATGTGATGCGGGCTTCTATTCTGCAAATAGACCATTGCGTTGCATGCCTCAGCCCACAAGTGAAGTAGTAGGCCTTGGTCATGCAGCATTGCCCGTGATGCCCCTACAATATTTCTGTTCTTCCTCTTGACCACCCCATTCTGCTATGGGATATGAGGTGTCGTCAATTCTCGTTTAATTCCTTCCGCTGCACAGAAGTCCTTAAACTCTTGAGAGACATATTCTCTACCATTGTCACTTCTTAAGGCCTTGATCTTCTTCCCTAACTCTTTCTCGACCAAAGCTTTGAACTCACAAAACTTTGTGAAGGTTTGGTCCTTCTTCTACATGAAATAAATCCAACATTTACGAGAATAATCATCAACGAAAATCACATAATACCTTTTCTTCTCTATGGATGCTGTCGAGGATGGTCCACATGCATTAGTATGAACTTGCTCTAAGATAGCCTCTGCTCGACTGTCTCGATCATGAAAGGAAGACTTGGTGTACTTTCCCAAGGTACAACGTTTGCATGTGTCAACTTACTCAAGTTTACCTTTGGGAAGTCTTGTAGATATCTGTTTCATTATCTTTAAAGCCCCATGAAGCAAATGGCCCAACTGCCTGTGCCACAACTTGCCAATGTCTTGGCTTCGCACCAATTTTTCTTTCATACTCAATGTTTCACAATCATCTACCTCTAGTTTATAGAGATTCTTCACCTGAATCCCTATCCTCTTGGTCTGACCCGTGGCTATGTGTCTTAGGAATTCCTTTCCTTTATTGAAGACAACATCATAGCCTTTGTCCTCCAACATCGCAATTGATACCAAATTCTTCTTCAGTCCATGCACATACATCAAATCTGTCAAGATGAGAGGAGCTCCATACTCCCTCTCAAAAGCAACCGTGCCCACTCCTAAAACACTATACCTTCCGTCGTCACCCATCTCTATGTGCATCTTGAAGTCTTTCTCCTCCAAGGCACTGAATAAACTTTTATCACCAGTCATGTGGAATGAGGCTCCACTGTCAAGATACCAGACACCACCCATCATCGATGACACCATGCATGCGATGAGAGTAAAGTCCAATTTGATCTGAGAGGCTAATGCCTCACCTTCCGATCCTTCCAAGGATCCCTTCTTGGACTTCTTTGATGGGAAATTAGTCGCATAATGTCCCATCTCATGACAATTAAATCATCTCACTTTAGACTTGTCACCCTTCTTCCCTCCATGAGAAGAATTCGATTTGGAATGGGAAGCCTTCCCCTTCCCTTTCCTTGCCTTACTTTCTAAGGCCAAATTTTATTCATCATCATCCTTGGATGAAGAACCATCTCATGTACTCCTCTTGATATCCTCCTTCATGAAATCTGACCATAGTCATTCCTAATCCAGCAGTCTCTCCCTTCCATTCACAATGTCTTGGTAGCTATTCCAATTCTTTGGAAGGCTAAGGAGAGCGAGGCTCACCATATCATCATCGGAAGTAGTTATTCCTACACTGCCAAGCTCACCTCTACAGGTGGTGAGCTTATTCGGATATGTGGAAATAGTATCACCCTTCCCCATCTTGATTCTTCGAAGCTTATCCTTGAGCACCAATTTCCTCTAGTCGATACTGTTCTGGTAGAGGTCCTTCAATGTCTTCCACATTGAACATGGAGTATCCTTCCCATGGAGACTTGAGACAAAATGGTCTCAAAATCCCTCAAGGATGATCTGTCTTGCCTTCACCACACACTTCTTCCACTCAGCCAACTCTTGTGCATTAGTTGAAGCTGGCTTTGGGATTTCTTGATCAATGATTTCCTTCAATCCATTGTCTTCTAATACAGCCTCCATTCTATCTTTCCATGCTATTTAATTTGAGCTACCTTCCAAGGCATACTCGAGCCTCAAGCCATATAACGCCATTGGCCAACCTTGAAGTATGATATGAATTCAATTTGCACCTGCAACCCTGAACTTCAAACTTCTAATTTTCTTCTCAGTATACTATTCATAGCTTCGATATCCTGTAGAAAATTTCTACAAATCCAGCTCCGATAACATGTAGAAAATCTGAATGTACGTTAACCCTGTTATCACTTAAAAAAGATCTGATATATGTAACTTCTCATCCTAGCCTGATGACAAAGGTCAATGTTAGTCTAAGTTGTTTTCATATTGTCTTTTCCCTTAAAGTCTGAAGTTTTAAGAGGTCATGAGTCAAGTATATTCTTATCTACCATTGGTCCCCCTTCATTCACCATTGTTTCATAGCCATGTGTCATTTGGTTATCCACCACCAAGCCTTTTGGTAATTACGTAGCGCATGCATTCTTTTAAAGTGTTTCCGCAATGCGTTTATTTTGTTTAGTAGTTTCGTAGCGCAAACCTTATTAGGTGATTTCGCAGCGCATCATTCAAATTTCAAACTAACCGCGTTGCGAAATCAGGGATTCGTGCATTTTGCAGCGAATCTTTCCCGAAATGTCAAATCCGTTAGGTAAATTAGAGGCTGTGTCATCTTATGTCAGTTCATGTACTCCACTTATCACGTTCCACTACCCATCGCCATTATCACCACCATTAGATTTGTTGATACGCACAAATTACCATTTCCAAGAAAGGCCACCTTGCACAAGTCTTAATGAGGATTGTAAACCTTGCATGAATAACAAATCTGCAAGACTGCAATTTGAAAGATTACAAACGGCAAGATTTCAATCTTAAATACAAGTGTAATCAAGCGAGGCAACAAATCAAGTGAGGCAACAAATTCAAGCGAGGCAGAATTTCAAAAGAAGCTGAGTTTACAGTTCAAACAGAGCTAGTATTCCTTGTTTGCAAGTCTTTAAGATTTCATGGAGAGAGCAATGGAGAGAAAAGAACACAGATCCGACAAATGTATGAGGAATGAGCCTAAAGGCTTGGATATAACACTGAGGAATAAAGAGGTGGAGAAGGCATTTAAAAAGGCCGGGTGTTGGAATTTTTGCAAGAAGTTACAAGGAGGGCATGCACAGGTAACCAAAGAATTTGCGCTTAATTTCATAGGTTTAAATTCAAAGGTAGCTATGATGGAATTGTAGGTCTCGCCAGAGATGATATCCACTGTGACAGAGATTCCACGAGGACAAGAGAATTGGTTCAAAAATTTCAAATTTGACATGAATCCATGCAAGGAGTTTTTAAAGAAGGAGTTTGTAAATGCAGATTTAAGTAAGTCAGTGCCTAGGAGCTATGTCAAAGAGTCTTATGCACATTTACTCACCTGTATACAAAAATACTTGACTTGCGAAGGAAGGTATAACAAGGTGTATTCATACCATTTCAAGCTCCTTTTTCATTTCACAGGGAAGGTTTCCATTGATCTACCTTTTTATCTATTCTGTAGTTTGAGTAAGATGTGTGACAAAGTACAATTGAGGAAGGAAGCTTGTGAAACTTCTCTATTTCATCATGGCTTGATTAAAATACTTGTCTTACATGAGCTTCAAAAGGTAGGCAAATATTGGAATTCATTTATTTTTATGGCTGGTTTCAAAAGCCAGACTGGCCTCAGTCCTCTACCTGCAAGAGATCTTACAATAGCGGATCTTCAAACAGAAGCAAGAGCTAAGAGATTTCCAAAATTAAAAGCAAGGAAACAAGTGAGGGAGTCAGTACATCCACTGATCATTCAAGACACACCTTAGCAATCAACTAAGGAAAAAGTTCAAGTTAAAAAGATTGCACCTGAAGCAAGCACAGCTGAAGTAGTCTCAAGGAGAAGAACAAGAAGTCAGATGGCTGAAGAAAAAGGTAAGGCAGTAGCTGTCGAAGAAAGTCCAGTTTCAAAGAGAAATCTAAATGATTTATTGCAGGCTATTGACTTTGAAGAGTCCCCACTAGTTCAAGATGAATTGATGCAGTCAGAAAAAGAGAATACAAAGAAAACCAAAGCCTCAAAGAAGCTTAAATTTGACGAGCAAGTTGAACAATTTGTTTTCAAACCCAGGAGACCCATAACAAGGAGATTTCAGCAAGTGCAGGAGGTACCACCAAGAATAGAGGAAACAGGGGAAGAGATACAACGCCATCAAAGAAAGGACAAAGGCAAAACAGTCACCACATCTAAAGAAGACAATATAGCAAACTTAAAAAGAAGATTGGAATCAGCTAACCTTGAGATTGCCAGACTGAGGAAAGCTGCTAGAAGACATGCCATCATACAAGCTAATTATTACAGAATTAAAACCTTATGGGAAGAGAATGCAACTTCAGAGGTGGTTGACTGTAATACTCAATTCCATACTTGGACAGTACCGGCAATCAAAGAAGCAAAATTCATCAGGATGATTAATATCAAATTGAGAGCTGGGAACAAGATTATGAAGAAACAAATCGAAGATTTAAAGGCACAGTTAAGCCAGCTAAAGGAACCTTCTAAATGAAATCACATTTCAAGTAAGATTATGTTTTGAATTTTGATGAGTTTGCTTAGTCTCATCTTCTTGAAGAATTCTAAATGTCCATTCAGTTTTGGAAAGTCTTGGAACAATTGAAAGGAGGTTTTGACAACAAAGTGTTCAATTAATAAAATTTTTGGTTGAGAACTATGTTTTTTAAACTCAGCAGTTTCGTAGCGCGCTACAAAACTGCTGAAGGTGATGATTAAAGCTCAGTAGTTTCGTAGCGCGCTATGAAACTGTTGAAGCTAAAGGTTCCAATACAAATCAACCAATTTTGAAACAGAAGCGGGAAAATTTTGAAGAACAAATATATGCAAGGAAACATCCGAAGCTGTAGCAATCAATTAGATTAAGATAGATGGAGAAATATGGGTTTGGATCCAAATTTGAATTTTGTCATAAAGTGAGCATTTTAAGCACGGTTCAGGTATGTTAAGACATCCTGAATGCGTTTTTGTTTTAAAAATCAGTGGACAACACATCAATGGACATGGCCATCTGTCACGTTTTGGAAAGCAAAGATGAAAGACCTGCTTCTGTGGATTTGAAAACCATAAAGACCGAAGAGCAGGGGTTGTTTCCTATATTTCAGCACAATGGGAAAGATGTGGCATAAAAAAACAAGCGTGGAGTTTTAAACTTCCATCACAACCAAACTAATAGGGAACCAGATGTCAAGGAATGGCAATTATTGTAACCAACGTTATTATTAGCATGGCATGGTGTTAGAATCCTACTAGACTTAGAACTCTGAAAACTCTAGTTAAAGTTTGTTATATTAAATAAGTAGTTAAAAGTGGATTACGTGTCATTAGAAGTAGATCTCGAGTTTCCCTCATGCTGGAGGAGAAATCTCAATTAGATAGGAGAAGAACTCTATATATAGCTGGAGTAGCAATGTAAAAAAGGTTGGAAATTTTATGAAAAACACTGATATTTGGCTTATGTAATACTCTGTTTTGATAATACATGTTTGGATTTACTTCTCAGGATTCATGAGGGATTTTATGTTCAGAATGTGTGATGTTTTCCTTTTCCTAATTCTTGTAGTGGTATGAATGTGTAATCACTTAGAATTCACTTGAGGTGCTCTAACTTCCTGTATCCATTCATAGACTGTGTGGTCCTATCTGAGTTGTTATGTTCTGAATATTTTAAATGCGGAATGCCCTGACTTCTATGTAAGGTTGAATTCATTGTCATATTGAGATGTTGTTGACTCCATAAGCCCAATGGATAGCTACTAAATGTGTTTCCACCATTCATATTTTTACAGTTGTTTCACAAGAGTTAGCCATCTTAACTATAATCAAAATCATTAAACGTTTTTTGAGAGAGTCCTCTCAGGTTGAGGAGGGTAAGCCTCAACCTAAAGTAGGTTTGAAATAGTTACTTAAGGTCTCCCTGGTCAGCAGCCTTCCAGGGTCTGATTTTGAGATAACAAACCCGATAATGCAATATAAATCAAAGTCGAATACTATAACCTACTTCTACTATCAATTTATGGAAGCTTGAATATCAAGTTGAACAATATAACCAAAAGAAGAAGAACCAATGCATAATACACATGAAAATACTTTGGGGAAAGCCTCAGCTAAAAACCCCACTATTTGTATTATCATACAAGGTGGAAATACATAGGAATTATACAAAGCCTTAGCTCTCATAGCTAGCTAGCTCTCAGTACAATCCTCACAGATTCTCACAGGAAATCTTGGATTCTCTCAAGCCTTCCTCTCTGCCCTCCAAGCTCCTATTTCCTTGCGTTGTTCCTCTGGGATGATTCTCACCTCGCCAAGTGGAACACTGATCTCACACATTGTCAGAACTGCGCAATCCTCAAGGAATGATTCCTTGACTGCATGCATGAGTTTTCTTCATAAGAAAACACATGAAATTGATAGTACACTGTCCTTGACTTTAATCTCACCTGGGTCTTTCTCAGAATAGACATGCATGAGTTTCTGATGAGGGAATCTTCAGTTAATTGGAGTAAACTAGTTGAGTGCATGCATGCATCAACTGATTGTTAACACTCTATTAGTTCCTCAAACAATTTGGAACTAATTTAACTAGAATTAAATCAGTAAACTGAGTTAACTAATTACAACTCAAATATAGCTCAACATTATCTCCTTAATTTAAGGGATAACTCTTGCATGACTTCAAAAAGACTTCTAACTTGAATTTCTCCAACTAATTAATTCAAAATGAATTAATCAATTATTTCCAAGTAGTTGTTAAGACTGAATTCGATTTTAATTCACAATTTAAATCAAGGACAAATTAAATTGGAACATTCTTGTTTCCACATTTCAACATATGCGAGGGACGTGAAGGAAACTGTGTATTCATATGTGTTGTTAAATAAGTAGCTACAGGGGAAGAGTTTGTCATTGATTACAATTTGAATAGAATATATACAAATATTTATATTATGGAGGTGGTATGTATTCAATTTTACCCAACTTATAAGAAATATATATTGTATGTTATGATTATCATTTACTATGTGAACTTTCTATAAAATTTAGGCATATGTCAATAGTGGTTTTCTTATTAATATAATGATGATTAATTGTGGATGAATTGCAAATTACACTTATTTGATAAATAGGGTGATAAGGGGAAGGCACCAACCTTAGATAAGTCCATAGATGCTCATGAGGAAGAGGTTTCTGATGATGCAATTTTTATGTCCATCAATCTAGTGCAAGCAATAAGGAAGCTTAAATTCAAAGAAAACAAGAAACTTAATTCTCTAATTCTGATTGAGCCTCAAACAAATGAGATAAAAGGTGAAATCAAAACCTTGTTGTAACAAATTCGTCAGTATGGGGTGAGAAACTCATTTAATCATCACAATTATTTGTTTATGATTTAGTTATCTCATCCTTTATAAAAAAACTCTTTATTTTATAGGATTTTTTGGCGGATTTTGATCCTCATTCTACGACTATGCATCGAGATGAAATTGGTAGCAGCATCGATGCTCCACCTATGACAGAGTCACCAGTCATTGCGACGGGTACAACTGCTCAACCAACCAGAATAGGATTTTCACCCCCTAAACAATGTACGTGAGGATATACACATGATGTTGTGGATTTCAAGGATGATACAATTGCACCATTTGAAATGACCTTTCCTAGATCCTCCCATGTTACTAGCACAAGATCACTAAGAATCACATTTTTGGTAGATAATGACAGTGTCCCTATGA
Organism: Pinus taeda; assembly: GCA_000404065.3. NCBI lineage: Eukaryota > Viridiplantae > Streptophyta > Pinopsida > Pinales > Pinaceae > Pinus > Pinus taeda. The sequence continues at coordinate 48,776 of APFE031456216.1, forward strand.
AAATAGAGAAAATTCCAAGTATTTAAGAAGTGTTTTAAATATTAAGTACAACCTAAATCAAATTAATCTATAGTTGTGATTATTTTAAACTAATGTTAATCTCATTTTGCAGGAAATGTTGTATTTTATAGGCATTTGTATGACATTTTAGGTCTTAACCCTATACAGAAATTACCTGCATACGAATTCTAAAACACGGAAAATAAACAATGCGAGAGCATAACACATAAAACACATATACACAGAGATTTTCCCCTGGATCCCAAAACCGGGACTATCAGCTTGATTTTTCATTATTTTCCTTTCAATGTTACAATGCATATTTATACATGCTGAAGCGTCCAATACCATGGACCGAAAACCATCGCGTCCAAAACCATGGACTGAAAACCATTACGTCCAAAACCACGCACAAAACCATAGGTAGGTCCACCCAACTTGATATAGGGTCCAAAACTAAAATTTTCCGGGGCGCTACCTCGGACCCCATAAAGTGGGGTTACGTGCACCCCTCAAACCCCCTGTGACTCCCCTCGCTACGTAATCGGCACAATGGAGGGGGGGCTCTGCCCCCCTTCTAACCCCCCAATTAACTACATGGGCTAGTCATGGAAAGAATATAACACAACCCAAAATTCTCCCACTTGTTTTCTTTCCATAGGGGGCCACAAGAGAGCTTAGTCATTTATCTAGCCCTGCAACGACCATTGTTTCTCTACACCAAGAGAACTTCTCAAAGCTCACAAATTTTGTCAATGCATCTGTAGTGTTCTTCAAAGTGTCCACCTTTACTAGCAACACCTTTTTGTCTTCTATCATATCCCTCACAAAGTGATACTGAACATCAATGTGCTTTGTCTTTGAATGATATGTAGGGTTCTTTGCCAAGAAAATCGCACTTTGGCTGTCACAGTCTATCCATATAGCTCCCCGTACTAACCCCATATTTGAACACAATATCTGCAAGCAAAATGCTTCCTTGCTTGCATGAGTGGCTGCCATGTATTCTACCTCTGTAGTTGATAGTGCCACTACAGATTATTTCTTACTCATCCAACTGACTCCACCTCCAAATAGGTTAAACACATACCCACTTGTAGGTCTTCTCTGATCTAGATCTCCAGCCCATTCTACATCAACAAAGTCACAAATATCCAATACTCTATCCGATCTTGGTCTTCCTTGGTAGCACAAACCATAATCACTAGTGCCACGCAAATACCTGAAAACTTGCTTCATTGTTGTCCAGTGCTCCTTCCCTGGATTTGACATAAAATTGCTCAATACTCCCACTACATGTGCAATGTCTGGTCTAGTACAGACCATTGCATACATTGGGCTACCGACTGCACTTGCATATGGAACACAGGACATGTCCTCTTCCTCTTCTTGTGTCTTGGGACACTGTTTAGCAGATAACCTCACACCTACAAGAATAGGAACCTTCACCAGTTTACTATCCTGCACATTAAACGTCTGCAATATTGTCTCGACATACTTCCTCTGGTTTAACCAGAGCTTCCTCTTTACCCGCTCTCTTTTAATTTCCATGCCCAAAATATAGTTTGCAACACCAAGATATTTCATGTCAAATTTGGAGGACAATTGGGCCTTCAAATCCTGGATAATTTCTTTGCCATTTCCAACCAGCAACATATCATCCACATATAAGACCAGATAAATATAATGGTCACCAATTAATTTAAAATACACACATTCATTTGCTTTGCTTCTGGTGAAGCCAAGTCCCTGTATAAATGTATCAAATTTCTGATACCACATCCTTGGTAACTGTTTTAACCCATATACAGACTTCTTTAACTTGCATACCAGTTCTTTCTTACCCTTCACTCCAAATCCTTCAGGTTGTTTCATGTAGATTTCCTCTTCTAGATCCCCGTGAAGAAATGTTGTCTTCACATCCATCTGTTCTACCTCAAAATCAAAAGCAGCAACAATAGATAAAAGTAATCTAACAGAAGCTACCTTGGCAACAGGAGAAAAAATATCACAAAAATCAATTCCCGACACCTGGGAATAACCTTTTGCTACCAACCGAGCTTTGTATTTCTCCACCTTTCCTTCTGAATTTGTCTTCTTCTTGAACACCCATTTGCTGCCAATGGGTTTCCTTCCAGCCGACAACTCCACCAGATCCCAAGCCTCATTTTTGTGCAAAGATGCCATTTCATCAACCATGGCCTCTTTCCAGAGTTTTCCATCCTTTGAATCTATTGCTTCCTTCACAGTTCTGGGATCATCATCAGTAATAGATAAAGCAAAGTTTGAACAGAAAGCAGATGAACTATACCTTTCTGGTTGCCTCCTTTCTCGAACTGATCTTCTCACACTCGGAGTTTGTGGCTCTTCATCTTCTGATTCCTCCTCTGCTATAGAGTCTGATTCTTCCTCCTTTAGCTCAAACTTTATATTCTTAGGTTCCTTTGGTTGGAATTCATGTTTAATAACATCTTTTACCTCTCTGAACACCACATCTCGACTGTACACAACCTTCCTTGTTACTGGGTTCCAAAGCTTATAACCCTTTAAACCACCCTTATACCCAATAAAGATGCACTTTTCAGATTTACTATCCAACTTGGTTCATTTCTCCTTTGGAACATGTACATATGCATCACATCCAAATACCCTTAGATGTGAAAGAAGGGGTTTCTTACTAGTCCATACCTCTTGTGGAGTATTATCCTATAGCGCCGATGAAGGTGATCTGTTTACCAGGTAACATGTTGTCTCCACCGCCTCTACCTAGAATTCTTGTCCTAACCCAGCACCTCTGGGCATACTTCTTTCCCTTTCCATCAAAATCTTGTTCATTCTTTCTGAAACTCCATTCTTCTCAGGTGTGTATGGAGTAGTCTTCTGCCATGCTATACCACACTTCTTATAGAATTCTTCAAATTCCTTACTAGAAAAATCTCCACCATTATCTATCCTCACCACCTTTATCTTCTTCTCTGTCTGGTTTTCCACCAAAGCCTTAAATTCTTTAAACCTGTCAAAGACTCTAGATTTCTTCTTAAGGAAATATATCCATGTATTCCTTGAGAAGTCATCTATAAAGGATACATAGTACACAGACTTACCCAGTGATGGAACCTTCATAGGTCCAAACACATCACTATGCACAAGCTCTAATATCTGTTTCGCCCTCTTACCACCAGAGGGTAAACTCACCTGATTCTGCTTTCCATATACACAATTTTCATAGAAGTCAAAATCCAGAGAGCTACTACTCATACCTTGTACCATACCTTTACCAAGAAGTATTTGAAGGCCCTTCTCTCTAATATGTCCAAGACTTTGATGCCACAGCATGGTGTTTTCTCTAGAGACCACTAGATTTTCTACTCCACTTTTAGGAACTACAAAACTATTGCACTCATCAACAACAGTGCTACCTTGCAGCTTGTACAAAGTTCCAATCGGAACTCCCCGCAACAATACCAATTCTCCCCGAACCATCTTGCAGGTATCCTTCCCGAACACTGTTTTTATACTTGCATCATCCAGCTTGCTTATAGAGATCAGATTTCTAGCTAATGCAGGAATATGTAGAACACCCTAAAGTGTTCTAACCCTTCCACCAAATCCCAAGCCTCATTTTTGTGCAAAGATGCCATTTCATCAACCATGGCCTCTTTCCAGAGTTTTCCATCCTCTGAATCTACTACTTCCTTCACGTTTATGGGATCATCATCAGTAATAGATAAAGCAAAATTTGAATAGAAAGCAGATGGACTATACCTTTATGGCTGCATTCTTTCTCGATCTGATCTTCTTACACCTGAAGTTTGTGGCTCTTCATCTTCTTATTCCTCCTCTACTGTATAGTTTGATTCTTCCTCCTTTAGCTCAAACTCTATCTTCTCAGGTTCCTTTGGTTGGAGTTCATGTTTAATAACATCTTTCACCTCTCTAAACACCACATCTTGACTGTACACAACCTTCCTTGTTTCTGGGTTCCAAAGCTTATAACCCTTTAAACCATTCGTATACCCAATAAAGATGCACTTTTCAGATTTACTATCCAACTTGGTTCGTTTCTCCTTTGGAACATGTACATATGCATCACATCCAAATACCCTCAGATGTGAAAGAGAGGGTTTCTTACCAGTCCATACCTCTTATGGAGTCTTATCGTCCAATGCTAATGAAGGTGATCTATTGACCAAGTAATATGTTGTCTCCACTGCCTCTTCCCAGAATTCTTGTCCTAACCCGACACCACTGAGCATGCTTCTTGCCCTTTCAATCAATTTCTTGTTCATTCTCTCTACAACTCCATTTTTTTGAGGTGTATATGGAGTAGTCTTCTGCCATGCTATATCACACTTCTTACATAATTCTTCAAATTCCTTACTGCAAAACTCTCCACCATTTTCTATCCTTAGCACCTTTATCTTCTTCTCTATCTGGTTTTCCACTAAAGCCTTAAATTATTTAAACCTGTCAAAGACTTCAGATTTCTTCTTAAGGAAATATATCCATGTATTCCTTGAGAAGTCATCTATAAATGACACAGACTTACCCAGTGATGGAACCTTCACAGGTCCAAACACATCACTGTGCACAAGCTCTAATATATGTTTTGCCCTCTTACCACCAAAGGGGAAACTCACCCGATTCTACTTCCCATATATAAAATTCTCACAGAAAATCAAAATCCAGAGAGCTATTACTCATACCTTCTACCATACCTTTACCATGAAGTATTCGAAGGCCCTTCTCTTCAATATGTCCAAGCCTTTGATGCCACAGCATGGTCTTCTCTCCAGAGACCACTATATTTTCTGCTCCACTTTCAGGAACCATAGAACTATTGCACCCATCAACAACAGTGTTACCTTGAAGCTTGTACAGAGTTCCAGTCCAAACTCCCCGCATCAATACTAGTGCTCCCCAAACCATCTCGCAGGTATCCTTCTCGAACACTGTTTTTACACCTACATCATCCAACTTGCTTATAGAAATCAGATTTCTAGCCAATGCAGGAATATGTAGAACACCTGGAAGTGTTCTAACCCTTCCACCTTACAACTTCAACTTTACTTTTCTGCGACTAATGATTCTAGCCTTCCTATCATCCCCTAAGAAGACATCACCACCATCGTATTTCTCATACTCGTAGAACCACTCTCTATGCGGAGTGAAGTGAAAGGATGCACCTGAGTCAATCAACCATGCCTCATGATTTACAAGTGTACTTGAAGAAGCCAAGTACACATCCCCACCTTCATCTGAGGTGGTTTTCGGCTCTGCAGAAGGAGCATCATCAGATCCATTTCCTTTGTCAGGAGATTTAGATTTACAATCCCTTTTGTAGTGCCCTTCCTTCTCGCATTTCCAGCACACCACCTTTACAGGTTCTCCTGGAGATTTAGATCTCCCACTCGATGAATTATTTTTGTTTCTATTCTGGGACCATCCTCATATAGATAAGGCATCACCATTCTGGCTCTCCATATTTTTCCTTCACATCTCCTCCGTCAACAAGGATGAGACTATTTCATCAAACTGCAAGGTAATTTCATTGCTACCTATTGCAATAACCAAACTATCCCATGAATTTGGTAGAGAACACAATAAACTAATGCATTTATCTTCATCTGAAATTTTGATATCAACAGATGATAACTGACTTACCATAGTATTAAACACATTCAAATGCTCTGTCACCGAGTCTCCATATTTCATCCTCAGGTTATACATCTTTTTCCGTAGGAACAATTTATTCACCAAAGACTTAGATTGGTACAAATTCCCTAACTTGTCCCGCAAATCCTTTATCGTAGCTTCCCCTAATACATTCATCAATACTGAATATGAGACACACAATCGTTTTGTGCTCTTTTCCTTCCGATCCAACTTCTTCCATTCTTCATTAGACACTGCTGTTGGTTTAGTACCCAAATCTACCACGATCCACTGATCTTTATCCACAAACAGATCCTCCATATTGAGTTTCCACAACTCAAAACTCTAACCATTAACTTTCTAGATCTCTATCTTTCTACTGCTCGCCATCTTCTTTCACCACCTGAATCGATCCCACAGATCTCCCACTGAATGGGGTCTACCACAGGCCCGCGCGAAACCCCTTACCAACAAAGGCGTCCCCTTGAAGCCAAAACAGCTCTGATACCAAATGTAGGTTGTAACCCCATACGAAAATTACCTACATATGAATTCTAAGACACAGAAAATAAACAATGCGAGAGCATAACACATAAAACACATACACATAGACATTTTCCCCTGGATCCAAAAACTGGGACTACCAGCTTGATTTTTCATTATTTTCCTTTCAATGTTACAATACATATTTATACATGCCGAAGTATCCAATACCATAGACTGAAAACCATCACATCCAAAACCATGGACCGAAAGCCATTGCGTCCAAAACCATGTGCAAAAAACATGCACAAAACCATAGGTAGGTCTACCCAACCTAATATAGGGTCGAAAACTAAAATTTTCTGGGGCGCTGCCCCGGACACCATAAAGTGGGGTTACCTGCACCCCTCAAACCCCCTTGTGACTCCCCCCGCTACGTAATCAACACAACGGATGGGGGGCTCCACCACCCTTCTAACCCCCCGGTTAACTACATGGGCTAGTCATGGAAAAAATATAACACAACCCAACAAACATAACCTTGGAAATATTTAAACCAACAATTTTCACAAACTGGAATCCCAAAGGTACAAGTTAAAATATGAACTTACTAACAGGATGGTTCATCTGTTCAGTGATAGTAGCTTCAACAAATCTGGAGTTACCTCAAAGGAAGGCCTACATTTAAAATATTTGTGGGACCAATATAGGTCTCAATTGGAAAGGGTCGGGTCACATGAGCACCCTCCATCTATTCCCGAGATGGATTCGAGAGAGCTCATGGAAGATGAACATGAGAAGGCACTTCAAAAAGTAGGGAAGACTGCACCCATACCAGGAAGGTACAAGGCACATTTAATAATGTAATTATTATGCTTTATCATATGTAGCACCCTCCTCCCACATCTACCAAAGTAACTGGCCAACCAGAGTAAACATGTGACAAGAAGTTACTATGATATTATTCGACCTTCTAAGTCACCTTAAGGAAGTGGAACAGATGGAAACACACAATACATAAGTTCCACATCAGCAATAAGACTCCCAAGAACCATCCCAACCACTTAGATAACCAGCCCTTGGGTTCCACTGCATTTTTAAAACATTAAACCCCTAGACACTCCCTTGACATGGACAAGCATGCGTCTAGGAGGCTCCAAATGCTCCCACAATAGGGGTATGCATGCATCTGGGGAATTTTCTTCCTAGGGTTGTGCATGTGTCTCTGGGATTTGAGCCATTTTTTTAGGCCAAGAGCCCAGCCCAAAACTAAAAAAAACTTTTAGAACTGAAATATAACAACATAACAATGATACAAATGCAATTACTTGAACAAGGACTTGACTCGACCCCTACTAGCCATGACAGACATTTCGTCAAACATGGCACAATCACGTAATCTATAGGTTTAAACAACATATATGAACATAGGAGTCTCATACTCATCTAAGAATCACTAAGAAGAATTGATGCCTCAACACATTAGCTGCAGTTTCATCCATTAGGCCATAAATACATTGTTCATTCATTTACAAGTCAAAACATGATGAGAGCCATACATAGACAATGTCATAATACATGTTCATAACCAAAAAAATAACAACATAAACACCAAGAAAACAACAACCATATAATCCACATATAAACCACTAAAATACTCATGAAATAACAAGGATAAATAATCTCATATTAATGATTCAAAGGCTAACCGGGTTCAGGACTTCCATGAACCACCCGACCGTATTTCATCCAATCACCCTCTTGCCATATTCCAAGCATGAATGTGGGATCTCATAAAACACGTCAATGAAGACCATATAGGGCTTCCTAAGAATTTTTCCAACCAGGTCTTTCAGGACTAGTAACTCAACCCACCAAGGGCTTTGAGGGAGTTTTTCCAACCAAGGCTTCCAAGACTAGTAACTCAACCCCAACTGTCACAGGGCTTTTAGAGCGTTTGTCCAACTAGGCTTCTAGGAACTAGTAACTCAACCCAAGCTAAAAGAAACATGAGAACCAACCCAAAAAATAAATAAATGAACCCACAACACCATAGAAATCAAGAAAATTGCAACGCTATGCAAATCCACTATTAATCTGGGAAATCATCCATGCCAATGATAGATCATGACCAATAAACCACATGCATATGTCATGCATGCAAAAATTAGTGAGGAAAACATACATGCAACTCAGTACCTACAATAAAATCATATTGTAGATGTTGATCCTGATGTCCTCTTATGCTTTTCTGCTCTTCCTTTTCCTTCTTGCTCCAAAACTCCAAGTATGCCACACTCTCCAAGAGTGCTCCAAGAAAAATATAAGTGTCCAAGAGTATGAGAGAGAATAGAGATAGATCTCCAAAATTGAACTAACAAAAGTCTGTGAACTAATCTTGAGAAGCCTTTTTATTAATGAGGCCTCTATTTTCTTCATTTTCCATTATTTTCCTTCATTTTCCTCCCCACATGCAATCTGTGACCTTTCACCTCCCTTTTCTCCTAATTTCCATTATTTTCATAAATAAATGTGGCAAAATGCCACTTTTCCTTTCAAAAACCTTTGGCATTTCATTTTCCAATTTCCTTAGCCATTAATCAATCACCGATGATCCCCATCACTATGCTTTTTCCCAACATTCATCTTGGAATAAGTGTCCCATCAACCGTGGTTATTATTTTTCCTTTATTAACTTTTATTACATGGAATTTTCACCAGGGTTGTTACATAATCATTGCAACATCTAATTAAGTTTTTCAATGTTTTAAATATAGGATCCTAGATACTTCTAAAGCCACGCAAGCTAGAATAGCCAAACATGGGAAGCATCATCTCTCAAAACTAGCCACAAAAATAGTAAGTATATAGAAAAATAATTTGCATTCAAATTATAAATTGTTAATAATTTTAATTTAAAATCATAGAAGAAGCCCCCGATGGGGGTGGGAAAACAAATGAAAATCAAACATTGGGGTTCTCCCCTCATGGCACACGACAAACATGATTGGCGTTAAATATGGTTTAGGGTGACGGTACTATGATCATTCAAATTCTCCATAAGCAAGGACTAGCATTTTAAAAGAAGTTATGGGAAAGGGATTTTTTGTTGGAACATTAGCGATGAGTGTTGGGTGTAGGGAGGGAAGGAATATCATCAACGAGAACCATGCATGCTCGCCTGGGTGTTGGCTCAATTAGCGAATTGCAATAGTTGCTTGTCTTACAATAGTGTGGCTCAGTATCGACTCTTAGATCATTATTTGGGACCCTAACACAAATATGAGTGGAGGACTTCTTCCTAGTGGTGAGCTTCGTTGGGAATTTAGGAGCATCGAAGTCAATTTTAAATGCGGGGTTCAAGTTGGCTTTGACTTATGTTTGGTGAAGGTAATCCTTTTGTCTTGTTTTTGAGTCCTCAGTGGCCTTCTTATTTGTGTAGTGGTCACATTTTGGCTTAAATTCTATTTGAGGTGTGTGGTGTGGAATTGTGCCTAGGAGGGTGGGCATGACAAGTTACTAAAATGAGACTTCTTGTGTCTGTGTAAGTGGGTATATATTGCACAAGCCCTGGATGATGTCTTAATTTCTTTCTTGAATCTGTCTCTTCTTGGGTATTATACTCTTCTCTATCCTGGCCTAGCTCACGTGCCAACCATCATCTCTGTTGTAGGTCTTTGTCTGCTTAATTTTGATTTTTAATTGCAGTTTACCTTGTGTTGTCACTTTCTCGGGGTCATTTCTTCATGGTTGGGCTCTCTGGCCAAGTGGGTGAGAATCTAAAAGTTTTCCATTTTAACTGCGGAGGGTGTATCTATTTGGTGGGTAGTCAGGCATGCGACTATGTTGGGCACGGGATCCCCCAAGGAAATTTTTGGGGCTTAAAGCCCAGATTTTGACCAAATCTGATGTAAAGACTCCACATTTTGTCTGTGCAGAGCGTGAAGATTGTAAATGAGTCATAGGGTTGTCCGCCCTCATTTTTGTAATGTAATGTCAACTTTAGAAATCTACCCATGGTCCGTAGATCATGGGATTGTATAATAGAGCGAGCCTCTGAGTTGTAAAGGAGAAAACAAAGGATGAAGGATGAAGAATCGAGTCTTATCTAAGTGTAGAGTCAATTCTTTGGGTCGTAGAATAGGGGAAGGCTCTGCAGCTGAGTGCGCAGAGGCCTAGTGGTCTGCAACTGAGTGCGTGGACCCAGGCAGCTAAGTGCGTAGGGCAAGTCGAGTCTGTAACCTTTGGAGAAGTAATAAAGAGAAGCTTTACATCATTTCTTTGTATCTTTTTCCTATTTTTTGCATTGAATTTATCAGATATAAATTGCATTTCTATTGTTTATATGATGCGCAAACTTATATGAATGTGTTGATAAAGTGAATATAATATAAAGTATCTGTTTATGCGAAGATAACTAACTATTATAAGAAGATAAGTAAGATACATGATGTAACTTGGGTAAGTAGCGCAGATCGCTGCTAGAGGAGCGCAAAATCACCTTAGCCACTGGTTAGGGTTGCACGAAGGTGATTATAACAGATCACAAAAGCCTCACAGGTCAGGATAGTGTGTGAAGTGACCTACACGAAGGTATTCACAGTTGGACTAAACCGACCCCTCAAACATCTCAAGGGACCAGAAACTTGGTTCGAGCATCCCACCATATTGCTTCAAGCGAGACCTCAGTTCACGCTCCATGGTTGTTGCTGAAAGGGCCAGTAGTACAAGGATTTGTTTGGCTAATTAACTCCGAAGCTAGGTTAGGCCTCCTCAAGCCAACAAATGGTTCCATTGCCAAGACCGGAATCTACATAGAGATGTCTGATGTCGTATCATTGGAATACAATTAAGAAGGAAATTGAAGGTTGGTTGGACAAAAGAATTCACGAGTTCGTGGTGTAGGAGAAAGGGAATCTTCCACTGAAAAAAGAATATTGGTTAGACTACTACCTATACACAAAGATCCACAAAATATTTTTCACATATTTCCCTACTGAATTGTACGATTGGATCGCGAAGCTAGAAGATAGCCAAGGAAGGTGGAAACTCAACAATCCTATTGTGTGGGCCCCAGAGTTGGTGCACAGATTGGAAGCATCAGAGGATAAGATCGCGTGCATTGTTGATCATTGGCTCGATCAAATTATAGGAGGATTCATTATTGTGTTTGCGGTAGATACTTCAACCAGCTATATCGAAGCGAAGCGACGCTTTCTCAAAGGACCGCGAGGTAAGTACGTAAAGCCTCTGAATACTTGGATTAAAATGCTATTATGTGAAAATAGGGTTATGCAATTACCTTGATGTCCAGAGCCACGCAAAGCGGAAAAACCTACAGAAACGAAGGAAGTAAGAGACCAGAGAACAACCCTTTGATTTCACCTATGCGAGGGGACAAGGAAGAGCTCACGAAGCTCTCACTGCGAAGTGTAATCCATTTGATAAGGCAAAGGATTTTGCGGATACCACCCCAACCCACACCGCCACTAGTATCGTTGCCTTCACCTCCATCTTCACCCATACCACCTCCGCCACCACCGCAAGTCAATATGGAAAGCACGATAACGTTTCCTGTGTTCAAGGGAGTAGGAAATGAAGATCCAAACCAGTTTTGGTTCATGATAAGAGCTGTATGGGAGCGTAGGGAGTTACGAATGATAATATAAAGAAAGTGACACTGGTCAGTGCTCTACAAGATCGTGCTCTAACTTGGTATATTAAGCATTCTAGTGACAATCTGAATGAGGGAATCATGGATATCCAAATTGCGCTAAACAGAGAATTCAACAAGCCGAAGTCAGAAGCACAGTCAAATATTGGATTCAAAGACTCCTTGGGAGTTGGATCAGAGACTGAAGTGTATGATTCGTGTAGCTAATATGACTTTGACAGATGGACATGACCGTGAATGGTTTATAGCATCGTTAATGCCGCATTTGAGGAACGCGTTGTCGCAACAGAGGTTAACAACTCAAGCGGAGTTCTTGGAGATTGCGATGAGGCTGCATGAAACCTCGATGCAGGATCCTAACTTGGGAGTTCAGCAGGTCCACGTGTAGTTGAAAAACTTATTCCTTGAGAAGCAGAGTCTAAAACAGGACAGAACAACTCGACCAGACATGCACGAAGAGATGTGATGCATAAAATGCAAGGGTCAGGGTCATGATAAGGACCACTACCCTATGTTCATGAATTACCTCGTAGGAGTAGTACCGATGTCATTAAGGCCAGAAGCGCAAGAAGGACCTAGCGTGGCACCTACTTTGTGGTGCACGATTTTTCAAATAGGAGCAAAGCATGCTACAGACAACTACCATTTCTTACAGAAGTACATAGAGAATTCACAATAGTTGTTTTGTAATTTTTGTACATTGGTTGGACATGTTGAGCGCACTTATAGAAGCTATGAGCTGGTGATGGATAGAACTCCCACCTATAGAGTTCAGGCCAAAACGCATCCGCTAGACCAGAACGCAAGGGTGGCACAAACCAGATTTCAAGGGCACAGATGAGGCCGAGTTGGAGGAGGACCTGGAAGAGGTCACGGATAGCTAATATGCTACAATTATGGAGGGCTAGGACATTATGCCCATGATTGTATGAACCCAATGCATCCATCATGTCTGTATTGTACCTTGTTTGATCTTGAGCCAGAAGATTTTCCTATGCTGATAGCTAGGATACACGAAAAGGGAGCGCTACCACCTCCCCCAACTCAGAACCTGCAGATGATGAGGATTGAGCCGCGCAAGGAAGATCCAAATGTGAACATTGTGCTCTGAAGTGGAATCGTGGCAGGAGATGATAAAGGCAAACAACCCGAAGATAGCACTTAGGTTTGAAAGGCTGCAAAGAAAGAAGCAAAGTTTGATTTGGAGCACACTAAGGAAACCTTCATGGAAGCTAAGAAGAGCTTCGTTGATGCCTCCACTTCAGGAAGCAAAGATAGAATAGAATCAGAAATGGACCCATCTATGCTTACGACATTCCTGGAAACATGCATGAAGCTAGTGTGCGACAATAAGGATGTAAAAGGATTGCAAGAACTCATTAACATATGCATTTGGACCACTCCAGGAGACTGCACGTAGTCCGGAAGATTGGAAAACACAAGACTAGGATAGGGAGAGAAATGAGGCTAACCACACAGATTAGAGAATATGAGATGGGCCAAGTAATTCTGGATTTAGGATCGGACGCGAATGTTCTGTTGAAGCAAACATGGGAGCACATGGGGGGGTCAATGTTGCAATGGTCTCCTATTCAGCTACGAATGGAAAACCAACAAAAGATAATACCCATGGGGTGATTGTGGGGAATCACGGTGGATATTGAGCGATCGAGTGTGCTAGCAGACTTTGAAGTGATAGAGATTTTTGATGACAACAATCCCTACCCCGCACTCTTAGGAATTTTTTGGGACACTGACATGAATGGGGTGATTAATCTAAAGAAGCGTGAGATGTTTTTTGAGAAGAAGTCTTTGTACATAGTTATACCCTTAGAAACTGCTGAGGGATCATGCTACACCGAGCTGGTGCACGACTATGTAAGTGACGACGATTTGGACTACATCTACAAGATAATTACATGAGAGAAAGACTGGGTAAATCCCACCACGTATAGACAGATCTCATGGGAGTGCAAAAGCTCCTGTACGTAAGATTCTGATGAAGAGATAGAGCAATGGCAGAACCGGTAACACGAGGTAACCACGCTGAACTGTAATATGATGACAAGATCGTTGCGTTGTGTATCGGAAGAAGTGAGAGATCTCCCTATGTATGGTGGTTTAGGTGAGGTAGATGCTTTCCTGGACAGATTCAAAAGGGAGGTGCTAGGAAAGCCATGTTTCCAGGCCTTGAATTGAGTACTACGCACTATGCCCGCAAGGTGGTGGGGTACGTATAGACGAAGCTTTGAAGACTGACACGCATGTAGGAAAATGTTGTGCACACGGTTTGGGAAACCTATAGTGTAATGGGAAGATAAATAAAATGGATGGGATGGTCCATGCGCGCATCTGTCCAAGTGGGTATGGGCATATTGTAACAATCTGCGCGGATACACATAGACTGCGTGTTGGGAAATACGGTCAATAAGCATGTGTTGAGGGGAGAAATATACGAACGGTTCCTCAAGTTGGAATGACAGACTGTGGAGAGAATGAGCGTGCAGAAGGTTATCCACGTGGAAGCATTTAACGAGGTGTGCAAAGCACTGAACAAAGTATTTAGTGTGCAGTGAAGTGATTGGGACCTGCGTGTACCAGCAGTTTTATGGGCTTATAGGACAATGTGCAAGACACTGACGAGATAGGTGCCTTCTAGGTTGGCCTATGGCGCAAATGTTGTAATGCAGATGGAGTAGATCATGCCTAGTCCGTGCATAGCAGCACCCGTGGATATGGCAAATTGCAAAACCTTGGAAGAAGGGATTGCGCAGTTGGAAGAACTCGAAGAAGAACGCTTGGGACCTGATGAGGAGATTCAACAGGGTGATATTAGGCTCCAAGCACTCATGAATGAAAGAGTTCGGTTGAGGGAGAAAAGCGTCATGGTGGAAGCAGAAGTCAAGAAGCTTGAGGAAGGAATATGGAAGGACTTTCTTGATAAGAGAACCGTGGTAATAAAACAAAATGCACATGATTAGGTTGATGAATTTTGGGACTACCATTGAGAGTTGATCAATTTGATGCCTTGGATTGGACCATATGTTACTAAGGGGATCATGGATGGTGGTGCGATGCAAATGGTAAAGTGTGCGATGCAGATAATAAAGTTAAAAGGCAAACTTTTCTCAAGAAAAGTGAGTGATGGTCGGTTAAAGCCTTTTACAGGTGGCTCGACCACCTAACTAGCCGTAGGAAGCATAGTCTTAGTACTCCAGGTAGTTGGAAGGAGGTGCAGGACTATAAAATACTCTTCACAAGAGCTACACGATGATAGGACTGCGCGCAGGAGCGAAGTGTCACAAGGTCCAATTACAGCCTTGATTGAAGCCACGCTTACGCAAATGCAAAAAACGCAAGAGCAGATACAAGGAAGCAATTTAGCAATCTCTAAACAGCGCGTGCAGGAGATACAGTAGGTTGTTGTTCAGTGTGTTGGCGATCTTGTAGCAGTTTGGACAGAGTTGGGAGGTCTCCGCATGGACAAAGTGACTCGAGGGCGAGTCACAATGTTTGTGTTGGGAGCCTGTTGGCTGCGGGATCCCCTGAGGCAAGTTTTGCGGCTTAAAGCCTAGATTTTGACCAAATCTGATGTAAAGACTACGCGTTTTATGGGTGCAAAGTGCAAAGATTGTAAATGAGTCATAGGTTTGTATGCCCTCATTTTTGTAATGTAATGTCAACTTTAGAAATCTACCCATGGTTTGCAGACCATGGGATTGTATAAATAGAGCAAGGCTCTAAGTTGTAAAGGAGAAAAAAAAGGATGAAGGATGAAGAATTGAGTCTTATCTAAGTGTAGAGTCGAGTCTTTGGGTCGTAGAGTAGGGGAAGGCTCTGTAGATGATTGCAGAGGCCTAGTATTCCACAACTGAGTGTGCAGAGGCCTAGTAGTTTGCAACTAAGTGCACAGAGGCCTAGTAGTCCACAACTAAGTGTGCAGAGGCCTAGTAGTCCGTAACTAAGTGCGCAGAGGCCTAGTAGTCCACAGTTGAGCACGCAGACCCCTGCAGCTGAGTGCGTAGGGTGGGTCGAGTCTATAACCTTTGGAGAACTAATAAAGATAAGTTTTACATCATTTCCATGTATCTTTTTCCTACTTTTTGCATTGAATTTATCAGATATAAATTGCATTTCTATTGTTTATATGATGCACGAACTTATATGAATGTGTTGATAAAGTGAATATAAGATAAAGTATCTATTTACACCAAGATAACTAACTGTTATAAGAAGATAAGTAAGATATGTGGTGTAACTTGGGGAAGTAGCAGAGATCACTGCTAGGGAAGCACAAAATCACCTTAGCCCTTGGTTAGCACTGCCCTCTCAACCCAAGCTCATGAACCACACCAGTCTGGTGTAATGCCATGCCAACGAGGGCGACCATGCCATGGGGGTGGCCAACACAACCCAGCAAATCATCCGACTAATAGTCATAGTTCATCTATAGGTAATTTAGCAAGTGAGGAACACGAAGGGGAGGTGGCTCATGGTCCAGGTTGCTCCCCAGGACATGTGGACGCTCAAGCCTCCTTGGAATCCATTGCAGATTAGCTCAGAGGAATCGAGGTCAACATGGATATTCTTAGAGAGCACAAGTATGAGGATAGAAATGAACTGGTAGCTTACATGAATGGCATTCAGTTAAGTCATAATGAAATTCTAGAAAAAACTTGGTAATATTCGTCGAATCCAACATCGAACCAATGAACGCCTTCACGATTTGGAAGCCTGAGTTGAACACATCGACTTCCACATGCATGAACGTGTTGGATTTATTATTGCATCTCATGTAGTTCCTCCTCAATCTCCTCCTTGATATGTTTTTTTCATTGTGTATAATCATTTTGCATCCTTTTTGTTTTGTAAGGCTCTTCAACGTGGCAGAAATAATGGTTATATGGGACTACCTTTGGAAAACTTTGGCTCCCATTTTCAACAAGTCTGATTAGAATGAGGCTCGGAGAGCTATAGAGATACATTTTATACTACCTAATTTTATGAGAATATAATGGAAGATGTTTGACTGGGAAAAACAAAAAACAAACAAACAAAACAAAACAAAACAAAACAAAAAAACCAAAGAACAAAAAACAAAAGACAAAAACAAAAACAAAACAAAACAAAAAGCAAAAACAAAACAAAACAAAAACAAAACAAAACAAAAAACAAAAAACAAAAAATAAAAAACAAAAAGCAAAAACAAAAACAAAAGAAAAAAACAAAAATAAAAAAATAAAAACAAAAACTAAAAGCAAAAACAAAAACAAAAAACAAAAAAAATATCACAGAAGAAAAATTCATGTTTTAATGCAAAATTGTAGGGGATACAATTCAAAGAGGCTCCCATGGAGGAAGACCTAAATCTTGCTTTCAAGTATGGTTATCAAGATGTGGTTAAACAAAGGACAAGATCGACATCTTCATAGTCTTCCAACATTGAACATAACACTCAGGAAAATAAAAGAAATGAATAGAATTTATAAATCATTACTTGTACAATCTATTGGTTATCATTTTTGGCCAAAAATTAATGTGCTTAATTGTAAAAAGTATGCAAGCAATGTAGGTACAACACATGATCCTACTGATGGTGGAGTGCCTAATCTTGAGACTGATGGTTAGCTCAGTACTGGAGGTACTTCATGTGTTACAAAAAAATTGTAATATGTAATACAAATAAAAATATTTAAATGAAAATGGTGTGTTAATTATAACATTTCCTGTTTCTACACTAGAGCATGTACATGATGTGGCTAGAGAAGAGGAGAACATATGGCCACATCTGAAAGTATTTTTCTTCCCTCCACTACTGAATAAGGTAAATAACAATATACTACTATTTTTATTAATAAAACATTTGTAATAATAATAACTATAAATATGAATTTAACATTTATTTCTTATTACAGTTGATGCTAAGCCCCACTTATAGTAGGATAGTCATAGGACTAGGTCAGCAGCAATACATATTACACTAGATACCATAACAGATAAAGGGGGCCAAGATCCATACATCCTGGCTAATTACATGTTAAAAAAGTGAAAGAAAGCTGATAAAAAATTATTGAACTTGTTTATTTAGAGCCTATTTTTTTTAGTACCACGTTTTTGACTGAGAGGTTGAATGCCTCATGGCATGTTCACATGTAAATTTAGAATATCTTAACAAAAAGTTGTGATTTTTCCATTTGAAAAAATTAGAACAATTTTGTTTCATATTGTGTAAACTTTTTTTTTTTGTGATACAAGGACGGTGTATAATATCATATATTTGATTTATTTGTGGTCTATGTCAATTAACTCCGTTACGAGCCTATAATCAAATTCTCATGTTGAACTAAGCCTTTATATAATATGTACCCATGATAAGTCAAATATCTACTAATTTGTATACCTATCCCACTCCACCATACACTACCACACTCCTAATTTAGATGCTAGCTACTCCTTCAATGCCTAATCACAATAGTTTGTGATTATGATGTTAATTTAAGTACATATGTGTGTAATGTCCATGGTGGGACATACGGATTTTCGTGCCCAAATCTCTCATCAATTATTATAACCTTAAATGGGCTAGCACTAGTCTATCTCATCATCTCAAAATTACCCGGTAGATGGAAATGTAAAATTTATGTCATCATCACTTCACACTATCTCATGAATGACCCTTTCTATAAATTATATGCATGAATTTATGGAAGTCCATCCCCTCTAACTATACTATGGTTGATTGTGACAACAAGTGAGTAATAGAAAATTGACAGATCTTTGTTGACAAGATCCCCTACTTATAAATTGTACTTTTCTCACCTATTCTCACAATCAATCAAAGGCTAGGTAGAGGGGATGGTTTGCCAAAAATTCATGCATATAATCTGTAGAAGGGTTCATCTATGAGACAATGTGAAGTGATGATGATAAACATGGTTAATTTTCATCTGTCAGATCATTTTGATATGGTGATGACATACCAGTGCTAGCCCATTCAAGGTTATAATCATTGATGGGAAATTTGTGGAGGACAATTCCTACATCCCATTATGGGCATTACACTCATGTGTACTTAAATTTTCATCATAATCACAAACTTTTTTGAATTGACAACTAATATATGTTATAACTTTTTTAGACTAACATAGATTAGAAAATGCAACCAATATATAAATTAGTTACAATAGATATAGTAGAAATTAATATAGCAACCATTCCAACAGTTTCGACTAGTCTATATTGAGACTCATCTTGACGCTTCATGGGATGGTGTATCAACTCGTATCATGCTTTATCCCAATAATCATTGAATGTCATAATATTTCTTTGAGGTTTTATTCATATTCTAGCAATTTATAACACTTGTAGCCTTCCACTATTTGCTCGGCTCTCTAGCTTCAAGTGGTACACTAAGTCTAGGTTAATTAGTATACATTTAATGAAGGTAGTTTATTGTCCTCAATCCATATTCAGAAGATCTTGCAAACATTTCATCATAAGTATGAGCTCCCGTAGGTTATTCATATTCTTTATTTTCTTAGTTTGATCGATATTAGAAGTCTCATGTTCATAACACACACACATACACATATGCCAATATTTATCCAATATTAATCATTAAGATCTATGCATCAAACATAGGTCTAAGCTTCAAATCTTATATATGTATGTTCAAACTTCAAATCTTATATATGTATGTGCAATACCACTTTGTCCTATTCAAGTATGATGACTGCAGTTTTCAAAATAGGTTTGATCTTTTAAAAATGTGTTTTCAAACTTAATTCAGATACCTTGTTAAGAAAGTGCATTTCAGTCTTTAATCGTGATCAATATTTGGTTTTGGATTTTTGAAATGGTGCAACAATTCAGATGCCTACTTTGAAAAGCAATGCTCATGCATGCCATTTGGATGAGACCTAATCTATTGAAGGTTAAATATGCAATTATTAATTTTCCAATGTTATTAAATTTGTCATTTTAAGCATCTAAAAACATCATCAACTACACTCTTCCCTAAATATTTTATACAAACTGCTCTTATCTATTCCCCTAAACCCCTAAGTATTTTGTTTCTATGATTAATGAATCAATCAATCAATGTTATATGTTAATAAATAATTTCTCTATGTCTCTTTTTGTACATGACGTTGCTTCATATATGTAAATATATTTTTAATGATTAAATTTATTGAGATGAAATATTCTGTGGATTTACAAATGAATGAATGTTTTCTATTTGTTTTAATGTGTTTTAATTCCTTTCTTTCAATTATTTCCTATATAGTATATAGATTGGGTACTAGGGAAATAAGAGTGATGTGGTGGGGGGGCTCCGCACATGAGAGCTTCCCTCTTCATGTGGTTGGCCCTATTTAGTAATAAATAAATCAGGATTTGGATAATTTTGGAGCAAAACAACCCCAATCCAATAGAGAAACAACAAAGTCAATTTTGACTTCACTACTGCTTCATCGAGTGGAGGGAGGTTTGTTGAACCAAGATTAAACTACTCCAACAATGTATTCTCAAAACAAAGAGGAGCTCATTCAAGTATTCATATTGTCTATATTAGAATCTCCATATTATAACGATTTTGTTTCATATTGTCCATATTAGAATGATTTTGTTTCATATTGTCCATATTAGAATCTCCATATTTCCTTTGTTGTCCTCTTCTTGGAAAATACAACATTCAACCATGGTAGCATCTCCATAATCCATTAGTGATTCATATTTAAGAACAAAATGACAAATATTAACAAAACCTAGAACTAATCTTCAAAACTTTAAAAAGGAAAACAATTACCACAATATCAAAATGGAGAAGTATAATTTTGCATATACTTCTCAAACAAAGCATCAATATTGATAAAGAGAGCCAATAGTTCCTCATGTCTTAACCAGTAGCATTTGGGGCATGTATGAATTCCAAACATACTCATGCATAGATGCCATATACGCTACTGGTGAAGATGGGAGGAAATATTGGTTGTCTTGACTAGTATCGATGCTTTGTATGAGAAGTATCTACAAAATTACACTTTTATGTTTTGATATCATGGTAATTGTTTACCTTTTTATATTAAAATGTTGACTAGTGCACGAGGTAAAGAAAACTCTAATGTTATTTTTATTAATGAATAATAACGAAAAATATCAATTTAACATTTCTTTTTTGTCACAACTGATGATCCACCCATCTTGTGTTATCCTCAACAACGACATGACTACACGACTAGGCAATCAAAAATAAAGAGAACGAAAAAGAGATGATTATAATAGCTATATGATTAGAAACATCATGTACCATACTATGAAAACATATTTTTTATTATAAATGTTTTTGAGATGAACTATTTTTCGTCTATGATTAATGAATGAATTTTATGTGTTAATGAATAATTGTTATATGTCTCTTTATGTACATGATGTTGGTTCATATTATGTAAACATATTTTTTATGATAAAATTTATTGAGATGAAATAATTTGTGGATTTACAAATAAAGGAATGAATGAATATTTTTTTTTATTTTTTTTCCATTATATTAGTGTCTTACTTTCAACTATTTCCAATATAGTAGATAGAATGGGTATTGGGGGAATTGAGAGTGATATGGGAGGGTGGGGAAGGAACCATGAGAGCTTCTACCTTCACGTGGTTGGCCCTGTTGAGTAGAGAATAAATTAGTGTTTGGATAATCTTGGAGAAAAACACACTCAAACCAACAAAGCAACAACAAAATCAATGTTGACATCATTGTTGCTTTGTCAAGTGGAGGGAGGTTTGCTCCAAGATTAAACTACAAAAATTTATTCTCAAAACCAAGAGGAGATCATTCGGGTATTCATGCATGAAAGTATTTTTAATTATTATTTATTTAAGAAATTAATTTTAATATTTGGTCAAATTTAATCTAAGTTTGCCTCATTGGTCTCATGAATATGTGTAGGACAACTAGTTTCAGTTCAGATGTTGAAGTGGAATAACTATCTGAAGAAAAGAGCTGAAATGGTAAGGGTTTAAGTGAGGCAACAAAATTTGTTTGAAATTTGTCTTGTATGTCTTGGTCAAGTGGGAGTTACATAAAGTTTTATAAGAAATAACAACTTCTCCATGAAAAACATTCATGTAGTATTTGTCTTTCTTTGAAAATTGTGTCTTTATTTGAGTGAAATACCATAAACTGTCATTTTTTATGTAGGGTAGTAGGAGAAACTCTTACTCTATTAATTCGGTATAACAAATTGGTATGATTTTTCTTCTATTTTATTAATTATTTATCACATCTAAATTCTTCTCCTTCTTTTTCTTTACAGGTACTTTCATTTGCATATCTAGATTTGAAATATTAACTATGGTTGGAGTCATATATGTGAAAAAACTCATTGAATTACTGCTAAAATTTAGCCTACCAAGTGCTTGACTACCAGGTGCTTGATTTAGTTTTGTGTTGCATTTGATTTCAAGCAATTTTTATTTCAACATTGTAAATCTTCCAAGACAATGGATGTTAAGAAAAACTAGGGTATACAAAATTAGGGTTTCTTTTATAATGTTTTCTCTTGTTATAATGACAATTCTTGTGATATAATTATATTTCATCATCATCATTGTTATTTTATGTTCATCATCAAGACAATGCCAATAAAGAAGACCACACTACAAACAAGAACACCAGAAATAGGCTTGAGGCCAGGGAAAATCCCCTCCACATGGGAAAAACCCAAAAAAGTCTCTTCTTATAGAAATTCAAGGAAGACTTACAAGACCTTTGATCAATACAACTCAACAAGTGATAGGTAAGCCACCCAAACAACCATGCTTCTCTCTATAACTCGGTCTGTTTCTTTTCTCTATCACAAAATATAAACAAAGATAACTTTCTTCCCATACCTGCGAGCTTTCCAAACAAATAGACCTTCTTGCTTTCCTCACTATCCTTCACCTCTTTCTCGCTCTGAATTTTCCTCAGACTCCTTGAAGGAACCAAATTAATTATGTGACTCAAATGATGTCCAATACCTCTCCTTTGTTGAGAAATATAAAGCATTCTGTGAGTTAGATTCTTCAATTTGATTTCTCTTATCTTGACATTTACTTTTGAAATTATATGTTGATTATGTTAGTATTCCTTTCATCAAATAAATTCCAGCATGAAGATCACAAAGACAAGAAGACAAGATGTAAGTGCAAAGCCAGGGAAAAACCCTTATGAAGGAAAAAACCCAGTCAACTCTTTCTCTAGTAGATTAAATTAGGTTGAGACACACTTTACCCTTTGAATAAAGAAATACACTGACTCTAACCACCAGACTAGTTTCTCCTGCAATTGTCTCTGCAATCATGGTTCTTAGCTCCTTCTATTTCAACTTCAAAATTTTGACCCTCTTTCTGCAATAGTATCAACCCTCCTACTTCAAAAATATCATCCTTCCTACTTTAGAAATCTCGACCTTCCTTCTACAATAGTCATAGACCTTTATGTAATCATCTTTTCAACAAGGAACTTCGTTCTCGTATTTTTTACTGGAATTCACATTTTCAGCTTCCTTTCTATAATAGTATTCTAAGATTCTCTACTTCCTCTCCATTTCTCATCCCTGTAATAGTTTCTCTTACTTCTTGAACAAATGATTCACTTCTCTTATTCAAATGGTGAAATAGTAGGTTATTAATAGTAATTGGTCACTGTGCATTTGAGCCTACCTGAACAATTTGAATTGAACACAACTTGTAGGCTTGTAATGAAGGTCAACTTTATTTTCCTCTGTTTGGAGGCCAAGTTTGAAGGATGAATGCTAATCCTTTCAGGAAAAGGAATTGATTTGGTGGAGGAGACATTTAGACTCAAAAACATTATTCCTTTTGGGACCTTAAGGAGCCCAAGAATGGTGTCTTACAAGAATGAATTTGACTTTGAGTCAACAAAAAATTGGCTTCATGTATTTGAAGGCAAACATTTAAGCAATTAGATTTAAGAGGCATGCCCCTCGCTCATTTAGTGTTGTCTTTTATATAATGGATATGCAGTCAAACGAACATTTTTGTTAACAAAATATTGCCATGTAAAACTATCCATTTTCAAGAGTCAATGATAAAAGTTGAAAGAGATGAAAATTATGTCCATTACCCAAGTATCAACTCCTTGGAAATCTGTGGAATGAGTTATAAGTTCAACACAATATCCCTTTCAAGACGTTTGATCGCATTACTTACTTATGGATAGGTTCCAAAATATTTATTTATTAATATTGTAATCAATGCTATAGAAAAAATTCAAAATGAACTTATATATGAAACAAAAGCTTGGAAAATAGTAAAGAAATATAGAGATTTAGATGATGACCACATATGTCTTATAATGTTATCATGTGGAATTCACTTACATGAATTAATTCTTATTGGATTGACCGAAACCACCCTTAAGTTACCATGAATGAAATTTAAAGCAACGATCTCAAAATAGGTATCTGGAATAAGCACTTGATCCAGGTGGCTATGCGGCATGATTGTGTTAACTGGTGATTATTTGGCATGATTGCATGTCATAATGACATGGAACTAGACAAGAATTGTCTTACATGGCATGCTAATGTATTCACTATAGTCAATCAGTCAAATATGTGAACTTCTAGATTCCCCATCACCATGCCACATTGCCACCAATCATATCCAAATCCTGGGAGATTATAAGACCCTTCTTTTCAAAAAGTTAGACTTCCAAGTATTTGTCAAAAAATGGAAATACTCTATGGTAAAGTGTATATATGAATCTTGATAGGCATCGGTAACTCATAGGTATCTAAACTAAAACAGGTGTAATATTTTTTTTTTGACCTAGGTCCAAATGTAATATATGATTAAAAAAGTACCTTGTATCTAGTAATCTTGAAGAACATGGATAATTCTCTTAACAATATGACTGGATGTGAATTGAAAAAAAAGGGAAAAATAATCATAATCGGGAAGGTTTTCATGTAAATCATTCCTTAAGAGATCCAGAGCTAGATATAACCTAAAAACTAGGAAAATACAAGATATCTAATATGTGGACATATGGGATATTTACATTATGTGTAACATGCCTTTATTCCAGATGTAAATGATTTTTGCATGAAACCCCATAAAGAAATGATATAACTATTGAATAATGTATTCACTGTCTTCATTACATTGTGTTGTAAAATGTATCCAAGGTGTATGGTATCTTAGTATTAGTTAATGAGTTCCTATAAACTCGCCTAGATCCACATGGTAGCCCTTTGGCCCTGTGTCAACATCATACAATGCCACATCAGCTGACATGTGGCAACTTCCCTACCCACATGTCGCCTCCTCATAAGGCCACATCTTCACTTAGAAATGTCATCCTATTTGATCCATTCACGTCACAGAATTTTTGTAAAATCCTTTTATAAAATTGATAGATATTCAATCTTCCAAATTTCCAAATTTCCAATTTTTCAGATCTAGGATTTCCAAAACTTTTGAATCCATCTAGATGCATGGTTTTATTTTTCTCCAAACTCACTCTTCTCAACTCTTCTAGATTTTACTACAATCAATAAGTCAAATCTATGAAATTTTGAATTCCCTATCAGCATGCCACATCAACACACAATGACAGCATGCCACATCAACACATAATGACAACATGCCATGACACCAAATCCTATCCAAAATTCCACATCACTAGTGACATGTCAATATTCATTTATGTGTCCATGTCACACTCTAGTTGGGTTCATCCTATGTGGATTTTCCACATCATTAGTACACAATAGTATCCACGTTCATTGATATGTCATGTAGAACATCACACATTAGGTTTGATAATCCTAGGTGGCTCCATGTGACCCCCATGTGTTCTACAATACTAGCATTTTAATGTGTTTTTATTTCAAAAAATATTATGTGAAGCATCACACAACCTAAAACTCCATCTAAATACACATTCTACACATTCTGTTACTTCACTAAGCCTTGAGGGTAGTTCAAATTCTAGAATCATGATTTGGTTTGAGTGACTTGCTTTCAGTTATGCTAAAATTCAATTTACTAGTGAAGTTTATACCAACTAGGCAATCATCATCCATATTGTTCAACGGTCCAATTTGAGTCAAACCTAAGTAATATTAGTAGTTGGATTGTTATGGATGTGCATTTGGAAATTGTAAAAGGTATTTTTCTAGAAAAGGCACATTAGGATTACAATTTGGCCATCCTTAGTCTTGATCATGTTGCTTATATTTTACATGTTATATTTCCTCACTATGCCTTGGGGGTTGTTCATCTTCCTCTTTCTAGTCTCACAATTTAAATTCCGAGATTTGGTCATGTTCATTTTTCTTTTCTAGTCATTGAATCAGTATGCTTGTATTTGTAAATTATGTTAGTTTTCGTAAATGAGTTTAGCTTTAGGATTTAGCTTGACATAATATGTGTGGTAGTTCATTTTTTTTGTTGATATCATAGCAGGATAAATGACTCTACTAGAATGGGATATTCAGCTAAACTGAAACTGTTGAGCATGAATAACAAAACATTTTTAGTGAAAAAAAGTGAATTGTGAACCATGATATGCAATAAAAAATAAATATGGAGTACATAAATGACTACCTTTGTTCATGAAAGTCACCAAGGCACTACCTATGTTTACAAGCTTGCTAAATTTGCTTCATTATGTTAAAAGAGAAATGTTTATTTGTGACTATTATTTATTGAAAAAGTTACTTGTCCACCAAAGGAGCCACTTGTGTTGAATCCATGTGGGGTCAATATGAAAAACTCATGGTCTCTGTGGAGAACACTGGTATACACAAGTGATATTCCACATTTGAAGTCCAACCATTTCTTGAATCTTAATACTTTGTTAGGACAAATAGTAAAAAATTTGTGATCGTTTATGGATTTTAATTTATGGTTGTAATGTTTCATAGTACACTTTTGGTACATGAATAACATATTTAATGAAACCGACCTGGATTGTGCTTATGTTTTTGCTTAGATGTTGGCTTATCATCAATACTTGGTTATTTGTAATGTGATTTAGCAATGATTATAATGTATGTCTCTATATAGTCCATTTATGATGAAGATGAGATGCTTGATTTTGGTTATTATAGTAGAAGACACTTACATATTGAGTATGTCACCATACCAATGTCGTTATTTCCTTTAAAAATATGTAGGAAACTAGTGTCTAATGGAAGTACCACTAAGAAACCCTCGGTTCTACTGCAAGAATCAAATGTATAAGGGAGCGAAGCCACTGAGAAAACTCAGTCTATAATCTGCAAGAATAAAATGTATTGAATGTATAAGGGAGAGGAGTCACCGAGAAAACTCATAGTTTGTGTGTATTATATTTTTTTTATAACGCATATTGTCATCGAATATTCGACGACATAGGTTGACTGTCAAATATTCGACAACTCCTTATGGATTACTCATTGGATATTCGATGACCGAAACGACAGATGGAAGCATCGGTACCTTAACGCTCCAATCGAACAGAAATCACGTCCTTCTCTTACACAATGATTCACTCTCATCTTTAAAGCATTAGAGAAACAATAATTTTGTTGCACAATTTACTTATGTCGTCAATTACCCAATTCCTCAACATCGATTTGTTCCATCAGAAAAATGCCCTATATCAAATATCTGACGCTTTACCGTCATCCTGAAAGCATTAGAGTGAAAACACTTACAGTAAAAAAATTTACTTACACCGTCAGTTACGCAATGTTTAAATTTTGGTTTGTTCCATCAAATATCTGATGATTTGTAGAGTCGAAAACTAACATATATACGTCAGTTTTTTAATGACCATTTCGGGCTTTTTATATATGATATAATTGATATTTGTACCATCGCATATCGATGGTAACTAAACTATCGACTATTTGACATAAATCCAACAATGATTTGATAAGCATCGATGTGTCAGATAGTCAATGTCAATAAGTTGCATATCCGACTAACAGTGGTCAGGTTTTAGCCCCATTGGTAATAGTGACTAGTTTTAGTGCCATCAATTTTAAATAATTATTTGACCCCTTCCCTAATCTTACCCTTAATTTTATGGAATGATTATTTCAAAAAAAAAATCCATCTCCCTCCACATATAGCAAGATCCCCTTATGATGCCCCATCAAAAAACGCCCAGGGAAAGCTCTAACCAAATTATTCTATATCCAATACTCTCATTGAGTTTTTTTCCTTATCCTATAAAAAATAACTAAATACGTTGAGCTCATTAGCTATACACTTTATTGGAAGAATGTGTTTTACTTGTAAATTTAAAAAGTTCCTATACAACCATATCTCCAAGCCACCATTAGTTAAATAGCCTTGAAATATACCCAATTTCTCAAACCGTCTAAACATTTTTCAATCACCTCCACTTCTCGTCATACATATTTTGAATAGTCATAGTTCATGATTAAATAAATAACCATTTATCTTACTAGATTAAAAAAACACATGTACTAAACCCCTCCAAATTCCTTTATACAATTAACTTCAATGATAAGAAACATGAAATTAAAAGGATTTTTATAATTCAAAAACCTGGGGAAGTAGGTGCCCCACATCAGGGATGGTATTTGACAGGATTTTTTTCTCGTATTTGACATGTAGAATTTTTTAATACTCGTTTTTCCAAACGTGTTTGGAATTGTACAGAACGTATAATGGGTTACATGTTTCTAAAAACATCATTAATACCCATTACCATTCATGAAATCCAATGAAATTTCCAATTTATATAGGTGTAGACATCAACAAAGGTGGTAGACTAGACATGTCCCGGTACTGGCCAGTTTTTTTTTTTTCAGGAACAAAAAAACATAATTATATTATATAAGGTATATAATGAGCAGATAATACATTAGCCTTTCCCAGATAGAAAATTCATAAGAGAAAAAATACGGATGCATGGACAATCCATTGCAGAAATATTTGAAAAAAAGAGGGAAGCATATTCCCAAACTAGAAAGTTTTTGATGTACATCTAGATAGACACAGTCTTTTAGCTGTTATAGAGTTCACAAAAAGAAATTTTGTAGATATAAAATTTGGAAAACTAAGATCCTCTAATGGAGTAACATAGTTGTTTAGATATTCCAAATTATAATTCGACCTTACATAAGTCAAAGGGAAAACAACAAGGAAAAAATTGACAAAGCATACCTGGATATCAGGTAGAGAAAATTTCATCATCAGAGATTACCTTCATGTTCCAAATACCTGAATCCGATAAAAAGCCTTCCTTTAATAAAATGTCTGGTGTTGCCACTGCGTACTAATTAATTAATTAAATATCGCCATGGCCATCCATCAACAATTTCGGCTCCCTCACCTGTCACAGATTCATTCATATGTTGCGAAACTCTCATTCTTTTCGTCATTGTCTCATCATTTCCTCTGAAGTTCACATCAAAATGAAATCCAAATGCAAGCAAAAAAATCTAAGTGGCAAAGACAAAATTTTGGGCTCGGAAATGGGATCGGAAATTACGAGGTTGTGTTACATAAATTATGTGGAGTTTTGAACCTTACTCAATCTGATCTAACAATTAATTAATTTTTGATTTGAGATATATATCCCAATTTCCCGTCACCACATACCTTGAATCCCCACCCATTAATTAATTTTTTATTTGAGATATATGTTGAGATTTTCGGTTTTCATAAATTAGGCAAAAATCTCAAGTGTGTGACAACAATAGGATTTGTTGCTATATTAGCTCTATTTTGTTGGGAAAGAGTTAATGTATCCTATATTTGTTGTGAGAGGATTTATGAGTCAGTTAGATTCTCTTGGCTATAAAATATATGCCCGTACAGATATTGGATGAGTTAGTGAGTGTGAGGAAATAATTATTTTGTAATCTCCTGATTAATAATAAGATTGTCGATGCCTCTGTTTGGTGGACGTAGCCCAGATTGGTTGGGTGAACCACGTTAAATCATTGTGTTTATGTGTGTATGTTTTTATACTGTATTTTGTCTTTGAGTTTCCGCTGCGCGTTGTTATGCTTCAACAATTGGTATCAACGTGTGTTGGAGCAAGTGCGTGCAGGTGAACGGATCGCTCTAGCTGGAGTTTTTCCACATTTTGGCGATTGGCGCGGGTTCTGATGAAACAGTCATGCCAGAAATATCTAGTGAACGGATTGGCGCAGCTAATAGGGGAATAACAGCGCCAATCAGCATGGATCCGACTTAATTAATCGCGCCCAGGCGCCTAGATCCCAATCAGCGCAGATCCGAAGGGAAAAGTTGCGCCAATCGGCCCTTTACTCAGAGCGATTTTGTTCGCGGTGCGAATCGTCTATTGTGTTGATCGTGCCAGAGCGCCAACTGCGAATTGTGTTGGTAACACTGCAACTATTTATTTTCGTTTTTTATTTTATAATTGCAGTTTGTACAGCAGAACGCTTTTTATAGAATAAAGACAGTACAGTAGAAGGCAAAGGCATTTGTTATTAGATTTTGATTTGATTGAATAACAAATTAGAATTTGGAGATTGTTTTTTTGGTTGATACAATATGGCAAAGACTCAGAGTGCTCATTTTGAGATCGAGAAGTTTAATGGAAAAAACAATTTCGAGATTTGGAAGGTGAAGATGTACGATTTGCTTGTCCAACGAGGTGTGGCAAAGGCGTTGATGGGTAAATCCAAACAGCCTTACAACATCACAGATAATGAGTAGGACGAGATGGATGAAAGAGCAGTGAGTGCTATTCAACTGTGTTTGGCGGATGATGTCTTGTTTAATATCGTGTCGGAGACAACAGCTGTTGGTTTGTGGACGAAACTGGAGAAACTGTACATAACAAAATCCTTAACCAATAGGATTCTCCTGAAGCGGCAGTTGTACAGTTTGTGAATGAAGGAAGGTACATCGATTGTTGATCATTTGAATGCTTTTAATACTCTTCTGGTGTAATTACAAAGTATAGAAGTAAAAATTCAATTCGAGGATAAAGCTATTACTTTATTGTGCTCGTTGCCCGAGTCATGGGATCATTTTGTTACTTCTATAAGTCTTAGTTCATCAGAAACTATTGAGTTTGATGATGTAGATGCATCTTTATTATCGGAAGAAACAAGGAGAAGGTCGCATTCAGAAACCTCTACATCAGAAGCTATCATGGTTAGAGGTCGTTCAAAAGAAAGACGCTCCAATAGGCCGAGCGACTCACGTTCAAAGTCAAAAGGGAGGAAGAGTAAGGTAAAGTGTTGGTTTTGTGGCAAATCGGGGCATTTGAAGAAGGACTGCTGGAAGCGACAGCAGCAAACTTCTAAAGAAGATTCTTTGACAGAGAAGAAGGAGGCAAATACGACAGATAAAGGTTTGGCATCTGGTTCAGGTATGAGTGATGAAGTATTATCAGTTAATGTGTCAATTCATGATCAACATTGGTTGTTAGATTCCAGTGCATCAAACCACATGTGTATTCATAAATAATGGTTTAAGACATATAAATCAATTAATGATGGTGTTGTGTACATGGGTAATGATGTAACATGTAATATTGTGGGGATTGGGAGTATACATCTGCAAATGTTTGATGGGACAACTAAAATGTTAACTGATGTAAGACATGTACCAGATTTAAGGAAAAATTTGATTTCATTGGGAGCACCTGATTCAAATGGATATAAAACTGTAATTCAAGGTGGAGTAATGAAAATTTACAAAGGTATTTTACTAGTTATGAAAGCTAAGAAGGTAGGAAATCTATTTCAGTTAGAAGGAAGTACAGGGTCAGATCATGTGTCTATGGTGTCTAAACATGAAAGTAGTTCCATTCACTTATGGCATCAAAGGTTGGGGCATATGAGTGAAAGAGGGTTAAAAATTTTGGCTGATCGCAAGTTACTTCCAAATCTAAGGCCTGGAATGTTAGATTTCCGTAAGCATTGTCTGTTTGGAAAACAAAGTAAACAAAAGTTTAAAACAGGCAAACATACTAGTAAAGGAATACTTGACTATATCCATTCAGATGTCTGGGGTCCAGCCCCTACAACCTCATATGGTGGCTTGTCATATTTTGTATCGTTTATTGATGACTTTTCTAGGAAAGTGTGGGTCTACATGCTAAAAAGGAAGTATGATGTTTTTTCAGTTTTCAAGCAGTTTAGAGCATTGTTAGAAAACAACACTGGTAGAACAATAAAATGTTTAAGAACTAACAATGGTGGTGAGTTTACTTCGAAGGAGTTTGACAGCTATTGCAAGGATGCAGGGATCGAGAGACATAAGACCACGGTTTATACTCCTCAGCAAAATGGAGTTGTTGAACGCATGAATAGGACTCTTCTAGAGAGAGCAAGGAGTATGCTGAGTAACGTTGGATTGCAAAAGGAGTTGTGGACGGAAGCGGTGGCAACATCTTGTTATGTGATAAACCGATCTCCATCAACGGCGATAAGCTGCAAGATTCCTCAAGAGGTATGGAAAGGTCACCCTTGTGACTATTCTAAACTCAGAGTGTTTGGTTGTGATGCATATGCTCTAGTGCCTAAACATCAGCGAACTAAATTAGATCCAAAGTCTAAAGGTATATCTTTGTTGGGTATGGTGTTGGAACAAAGGGATATAGATTGTGGGATCCTACCACTCGCAAAATCATCATCAACAGAGATGTAAAGTTTAATGAATCCTCACTTGTACAGTTAGATGTAGATAGTAGATTGAAACAGAATGATGTATCTGACTTTCAGCACATTCAGTTTGATAACATTTCTAATGATAGTCATGATGACCATAGTTCAGATACTAGCCATGAACAGGTTTCAGAATCAGATCATGAACAGGGTTCAGGTATAGATCATGAACAAGTCTCAGATACTGATCATCAAGAAGTTCCTACAGATGGTAGTCAGCTAATCGAGGAAGTGCCAGAAACATCCTTAAGGAGGTCTACAAGAATCAAATGGCCACCAAGAAGGTATGATGATTATGTTACTTCAATTGCATTTACTGCTAATGACGATGAACCTCTGTGCTATCAGGAAGCAATAGAAGGTTCGAAAAGTGACAAGTGGAAAGTAGCCATGAAG
This sequence comes from Pinus taeda, assembly GCA_000404065.3. Lineage (NCBI taxonomy): Eukaryota > Viridiplantae > Streptophyta > Pinopsida > Pinales > Pinaceae > Pinus > Pinus taeda. The sequence goes on from APFE031456216.1 coordinate 81,674, forward strand.
GATGAAATAATGGCCTTAGGTAAGAATGGCACATGGGATCTGGTTGAGCTTCCGAAAGACAGGAAAACTATAGGGTGTAAATGGGTTTTCAAGCTGAAACGGGCTGTGAATGATACGGAGGACAAATACAAAGCGAGGCTGGTTGCAAAAGGGTTCTCTCAGAAAGCCGGCATTGACTTTCATGAGATTTTTTCACCAGTTGTTAAAATAGTTTCAATTAGAATTGTGTTAGCATTAGTGGCTTTGCT
>APFE031456222.1:1188-18593 GCA_000404065.3 Pinus taeda
TTCCTTCAAGCGATCAAGCTTCTTTAGAAGGACCTGCTCTGATACCAATTGTTGAAAATAATACTGAGAGGGGGGGTGAATCAGTATTATCTAGTTCTTTTACCAAATATTCTTTATTTACACTTTGAATTATTTTTGCATATCAGTACCATAAAATAAAGAGCATGAACAAGAAAAACAGACAGTCACATCAAAGAACACCAGATATAAGGTGGAAACCCAATGTGGGTGAAAACCACCTGTTGCAATATGTCTCTATCTTCTTTTCAAATTAGAAACTCCTTTTACAATTGTCTTGTACTGGTGCAGTCCTTTACTAGTACGCAGGCTGCAAACTGCTGATAGCTACAACTCTCTCTAATTTTCCAGTCTCTCCTGGAAGGGAGCTACAACCCCCTACTTCTTTTTCTTTCAAGAACCACTTTTGATAAACATCAAATGATCATCAAGTACATGTAGATTTCACAGTCAACAGCAGTAACCAGATCAACAACACAGAAGTAAACCCAAAACACCTTATCAACAGAAAAATTCAGTCAACAGATAGATACGCAACTTTCCTTTCTTTGGCTTGTGTCGCTACGCACTTCACCCTCTGCTTCTCTGCGTATACCCGCAGAGTTCCTTCTGCTGCACTGCGTGACCACGCACTGCTTCTTTTACTGCACTGCGTGCAGTACGCACCCAAATGCACTATTGCGCCGCGTACTGCCACATTAGGTACGCACCCAAAAAGACTATCGCACCGCGTACGTTTACTATGCGCACGCACCTGAACCACTGCTGCTCTACGTACCCACGCAGTTTGCCTGTTTCTGTGCTGCGTACCCACGCAGTCACCCTTCTTCTGCTCTGCGTACCCATGCAGAGGCACCGTTAAAGACCTGTGTACTGCAGATCAGGGCCAAATTTGCAGATCACCAGTATGCTACAGTTAGACGGATGCCCAGATCTGATCAAGCGCTTAAGAGATCACCCTTCACAGATTCACTTTCCACTTCAATTTCATATAGATCAAGCTTTTGAAACAATAACCCAATATTTCAGATGTTAATATATTCAACCCAAAAGCATACATAAGCCAAATGATCTCCTTTGCTTTATATAGGCAAGCTCTTCCTCAAATCATGGATCAATACCACGGGCCAAAACCATAATAACACAATACCGTCGGCTAAATACCAAGGGTTAAACATAAGAAACCCCACGTGTGTGCGCTTTACTACCTTGAAGTGTGTGCACTGGGTACGCACCTTCATGAATGGGTAACCTGCGTGTCTGGATGCGGTCCCTGCACGGCGTACCTGCGGGTACGCATCTTCTGAACTGTTCTCCTACGTACTTCTTAATTCTCATCATATTGAGAGCCATGCCATGGTTGTTGCCATCAAGTACAATATCTGTAACATATAATAATACCAGAAACATAATGCCAACACTTTTGGCTAGGCATGAGGAAGGATATTGAAGAGTATTTAGCTAAGTGTCTAGAGTGTGAGAAAGTTAAGGATGAGAACCAACACCTAGCTGGTCTACTCCACCCATTACTAATTCCTGAGTGGAAATGGGATACCATTACATTAAATTTAATAACGGGTCATCCTAGATCTAAGGAAAAAATGATTCAATTATGGTGGTGGTGGATAAACTAAGAAAAACAACCCATTTCATCCATGTCCAATCCACATATAAGACTATTCAAATCACAAATATATTTATGAAAGAAATATTGTGATTACATTATATGCGAAAAGTGGTGAATTATGATAGGGATTTGAAGTTCACTTCCAAATTTTGGAAGGCTATTTTTATGGGATTAGGTACCCAAATCTAGTTCAGTACTACATCTCACCCACAAACGTATGGGAAAACTGAATGAGTGAAACATGTACTTGAGGACATGTTAAGAATGTACATAATGCAATAACCAACAAAGTGGGAAGAATATATTTGCCTGGTTTAGCTTGTGTATGATAATAAATACCATGAGCCATTGAAGATGAGTCCTTTTGAAGTATTATATGGAAGAAGATGAAGAACACGTACTAATTGGAGCAACCTTGAAGATAAGTTAATTCTATGACCTTTATGCTAGTAGAAATGGAACAGAATGTGAGGAAAGTTCAGTAGAACTTAAAAGTTTCTCAAGACAAACAAAAGGCTTACACAAAGAAGAAAAGGAATTAAAGAGAATTCTAAGTTAGGGATCATGTATATGTGTGAGTTAAGCCCAAGAAGAGTACTAAAGGTGAGGTGGTTGTGAAAAGCTAGCACCCTGATATTATGGCCCTTTCAAAATTTTGGAAAAAATTGGACCTATGTCATATCAGCTTGCACTACCTAGTCATATATGAGTCCATAATATGTTTGATGTTTCACAGTTAAAGTAGTATGAGTATGTTCCCATTCATATCATTAATTGGAAATATGTGCAAGTAAAATTTAATGTTGGAATTTTGATATATGTATGTCTTTAGATTAATGATCAATATATACAAATTAGAAATCATAAATAATAAATAAGAAAGTTGTTTATGTAAAATTAGATATAGTCGTAAGAGAAATTGTTTTGAAGAAAGTTCTCATATTTTGGTAAAAACCCTATAAGATTGCACCTAGTGATGGTTGGGTAAATAAAAAGAAACTTCGAATCTGGCTGAATTGTTAAAGACAATTGATGAAAACATGGAACTAGTTGGTTTTGATCTGATCAACTGAGATCTATTATATGAAATAATAATTTAATCTACTGGGTCAAATCAGGAGCCAAAGGAGTTTGGTTTTGTTCAATCTTGGATTGATATTTGTAAGACATGCTTTGATAGGATTCTAAAAAGACTAATAAATAATATAAGAACTACAAACGGATAAGGCATAACAAAACAAAAAGAAATAATCAGCAAGAAGAATTATATGTATATACACATTTTCCTATTGGAAAAAAAAAGTAAAAGAATAAACACAATGATAAGAAAGTAAAGAAATATCCCGAGAACCTTAGACTCTCTTATAGAAGATATATATCACATAAAAAAAAAAAAAATTATAATACCACCGAAAAGATAGGAACGTTAAATTAATACTACAAGTGGTTAGGTGTGTATGACTTTATTTATTTCTTGGCTAGCTGGAGTGAGCTAATAGCTTAGAACACTTCCAAATATAAATGAGAAATAAAAACTACTATAACCAGTCTGTGTATACAACATAATATACCATGCAAGTAATAGAAGCATATAAACCCTCATTAACATAAAATAATGTAAATCCTTGCAGGGAAAATAAAGAACATCTGGTTGTAGTTCCTATGACCATCAATAAATGCTTTATACTCAATAAACATATATAAATAATATCAAAGGGATATAATTTCAGAGTGATAAACCCCTGCTAGTTTAATTTATATGAGGTCAAGTAATGCAGTCCAAGGTCTAAATTAAACAACCAAATTTTCCTCTAATATTATATAAAAGAGAATCCCTATACAATAGTTCACAAAATGATTCCATGTATGCCCAAAACAAGCCTACTGAAAGCTATGGAAAATTTCGGCCAGGAAACCTGTAAAGATAAATTGAAAAATGAGAACCTCATGAAATACACAAGTATAGTCGAAGCCCTAACTCCAGCCATTGATAAATACAGTCGATCTCCTCATGTATGGCCATTGATAAACAAGTCTTAATTCAATATAATCGACACATAGATATTGTATATAGAAGTGGGAATGAAAAGATGTTATAGAGGAGTAGTACCTTAAGATAGTTCTTTTTCCCAAAGCTACTATTGTCTTTGCATTGGACCAACTAAGAGGAATCAATGTTATCATATAAGCAACCAAAAAGCAAAAATGACAAGACAAAACTAAAATTTTATAACTTACCTTGTTCCTCAAGTGATGAGGGTCAACTCTGTCCATTGCAAGTAAGAACCTTTCAGCTTGCTCAAGAAATCCGGGAACTGCAAATGGCATAAGGAAAGGTCAGTATTAAAAAAGAAAAACCTCGATACAACCTGAGAAATAAAATAAAAACAGAAGTGGAAATGCTACTAAAATAGTTCCTAACTATTAGGCAGACTAATCCTTCTTGTGGACAAGATGGATCTTGCCAAATCTCAAATGAAATCTAGTAACAAACAAGAAAAGAACTGCTACCTTTCATTAGCTTATGATTGATTGAAACAAGAAATATGTGATGGATCACTTACTAGTTTAACGAAGTTCCTATTGAAGTCCTTTCAGTGCCTTCCACAATTGGCTTCACCATGATGCTTTAGAGATTGTTTTAGTGCTTTCCATAATTTCTCCCTGATATTTTGAAGGAGATATGCATAGACAAAAACATGCAAAGGATAGAAGCATCTAAAATATGGAATGAAAGATAAATCAAATTCCTAACTCAACATACATCATAAATTGAATCAATAACCAGTCATAACCTATGTGAGTGATCAAGGAATCTCACAAATTCATAATAAACATGATTAGGATTTTTTTTTTTTTTTTTGAATAAAAGGGAAAATAAACTTACAACCTCAATTCCTTGATGTTACAAGCATCTTCCCATCTCCAACCTTCTCCTTGAATTGAAACCCTTCTAGCCCTATTTCTACATCATAAGCCTACCTTCAATGATCCTCTCAAATATTTTGGCATGTGTTTGATTTATAACCTAAGAGGAGGATGTTTGGGATCCTCTTCCTAAGGGATGAGATCCACAAATGGTGGGATATGGGATCCACAAATAGAGGTAAGTAGCTCCATGATGGGAGGGATTAGGCTTTAGTAAGCACCAATTCGAAGTTGTTAGTTGGGAAATATTCGACTGAAAAAACATATAGAATTTACATTTTACTTTTTTACTCTTGTGGAGTCATGTGCATAGGCCATAATGTAAGACAGAGCGCACTTGTGCATAGGAACTAATGGTATCTCCTTCTTAGACATAAAAACTGACTAGGGAACTACACATGCAATGAAAAATAGGTTTGTAGGCCTTGAGATCTAGAAATTTCATTATTTTGAAATATTTAGGTTCTAGCCTCATAGGAGGATGCTTTGGAACACTTTGATGGATAGCAAAAAGTCCCATTTCCCCCCTAAAGTGAAAAGTCATAAAAGATGTTTGAGGACTGAAGTGATTTATCATGCCAAGATTCAGGTGGGAGACTATAGTCGGAGACCTGAAAATATCAATAAAATTTTATAATGCAATATAGAATCATTGTTGAGGTAGGCATTAATAGACTTAGAGAATAAATGTCTTAAGGAACTAGTATGGAAAAACACCTAAAGATCCACGTCAATAGAATACACAATATGGATGTGACCATCAATGGATCTATGATTACAATAATAAATATTTAATAACTCTATGTAGCCTTGATGGGTGAAACTAGATCTAGGGTCTTGATCTCCATCTCTCAATCCATGGCATGAATTTAACCATGTGAGTGAATTTCTCGTAGCCGAAGATGGTAGAAACCACTTGATTACTGGTCAATGATGGAACCGTTAAGAAGTGTGAGAGAAACCACCAAAAATGGCAATGGTTCTCAAGGTACTTCCAGTATAATGTATGAAGTGTGAAAAGATGTTTTGAATTTGAACACTCATATAATCATTTGATGGAAGGTCAATGATCAGAACCTACCGTCGAAGGTGAGAAAACTACCATTAAGGCATGCATATGTCAAGATAACGAAGAAGTTTTCTAGATCAACTTCTTAGATAGTGAGCTAAATTCAATAGGAAGAGATCCATCTCAAGAGGGCATACGACACAAAAATCATGCCAAGTTTTGAAGAACAATAGTTTGGAGTAACCCAGGACTAGGTCAAGGATGGCTAACATGATTGAAGGACATGAATTTCCAGTAATTTTGATTGAGGTTGGACTTCTCTTCAACATATCGACAACATTATATTCTGACTTGGAAAAATTTGACTCAAAAATAATAGGACTAGAAACCAGTTTTAATACTTTCAATGAGGTATGGTCAACTGAGAGGAAAATGGATTTTCCAACCCGAACACAAAAATGAGTGAGTGCCATATTCAAGAGCGACATACTTGCTTTTATAATACAAAGACAAATGTTCTTTCCCAATTTCCCCCCACCATTATTATCGAGTACCTCTTAATTTTTTTGAAGCTTGAGGAAGATAACATATGCTTGTCCTTCAAGCTCATTCTTCGGATGAGTCTTTCGGAGTATTTTTAATGAAACCTAGGAAGGAGTGGTTTGGTCTCATCATGCTTGACGAGTACTGCACTGTTTAAGTTTTATGAGTCCAGTGATGGAGTAACTCGATGTTGTTTTCATGTTTAAATGGTTTGAAAATACACAAAAATAAAACTCGTTCAGTTTTTCCAATGTAAAATTTTAATGAGCTTGGAGAAAGTAAAGATAAATTTTTTCCATCTTTAGGGCATTAGGAGAAAAACATAAGTAAACTCCATAGTGTTTTTTTTAGTGAATTTAGTCTCTCAACCCCGGAAAAGGGTAAAAATAATGCTGAAGAGAATTGTATTGACCATGTTTAGTTGATGTATATTTTTTCATAAATATTCTAGTTCAATCCATAAAAGGGATAAACTTGTACTGAATAGATGAATGTTCATTTACTTTTATGAGTTCAAGTAGTCAAGTACTCATCAATATTTTCATGTTTTGGGAGTCTGAAAAGGGCTTGAAGATAACTCTATGATTTTTCATTTACATATGTTTTAACAAGTTCAAAAAAGTCATAAAATGTACTCATCGCCAAAATGATTCATTTTCATAAATAACATGTGTTATGCACATTTAAACTAAAAAATTAGCGTCAATGCTAAAAAATATAATAAAAATATTTAAAATTTTGGATTTCAGAAGCTAATAGGAAAAAATTAATATTTTAATGGGCCTAAAAAACTTATAAAAATCCAAAAAATAATAATAATAAAATTTCCATTTATGTTTTTTTCCATTCGAGAGTGATTGAGTGTGTTTTTCACCAAAACATTTAGAGATGCATTCTGGGCAAAATGGTGGACCAAATCATGAGCCACTTTTTCTAGGTAGATGATCTCTCTGATATCTTTGTTTTCATTTATTTTATTTTACTTTTCGCCATGTATTTAGCTTTTTTGGGTGGTTTCATTAATTTGAAAATCGAACTTGCTGTACACAGCTTGTCTTCACTGGGCTTGCGCACACCGACCCGAATTTTTACACTTATAATCGATATTTGTGCGGTTTCTAAGGCTAGAACCATGAAAATCTGCACTTCTCTTAAAAGGCGTCCATGCACAGCTTCGAGGGATTTGAAAAAAATCACGAAGAATGCCTAAATGTTTTGCAAAAGATCATCATAATGTTTAATAATGATTTTCCATGATTATTTCCAATGAGTTTGATCTACAAAAATGGAGTGGAGGGAGTGTGATCATGAAGAACAAGATGTAGCAACTTTCAACCATCTTGAAAGCTTACAAGCTTTGAGAAAATGTGGCCTATACAATTTTTTCACAATACTAGGCATGAAGGCCCAACTAAATGGATGGTGAGAAAACAAAATGTGCAAGAAGAGTACTTTCTGATTGGGGATCATAGACTCATGATAGATGCTGATGACATCTACTTATTGAGTGGGCTCCCATGTCATGTAGTTGACATTTCTTTTGTATGGCCTCAAAGACGAACGAATTGATATGGATCCCTTTACTTTTAATTAATTAATTTATTTAAATATAGATTTTTTCCCCTAATCTAGTCATTCTAACCGTTTCCTAGTCAAATTTAGCTATTAGACAATATAGCTGATATCTGGTCAAGAATTATAACTGTTGGATGTTATAATCTAACTATTTAATATGCTAAGCTAGATCTGATTCTTCAACTTGTCCTGACGATGAACCACACTGGTTGGTTCAAAACGTGTCGACAAATGAAATTTCTTGTGATTTACGCCGAAAAATCTCTCATAAAGTTGATATGAATCACATAAGCCTCAATTCAACGAAAGAATTGATATCAAAAGCATTGATATGATTCCTTTTAGGATTATTGCCTTTACTGTTGCACAATTATGTGTTATTGCAACACTTCACTTAATCACCAAGGCTCATATGCATATTTCAGTAGAGTGCTCCCAACCTACAATATTCAACTAGTGTGAAGGGGTAGTTGCCAACCTCAAAGGGAAACTAACTAGAGTGAAAATTGGTAAACTCAAACTTTTTGGTATGGTGTGATTTTGATCTCGTTTGCTCTAGAGAGGATCGCCCTTCCCTACAGGTAGCCATAGATATAAGTGGACTGTGGTATCTTCATATGATGAAGTGGGTTACGTTGATGGCACGTCATGAAGGTGGTGATAGCCGAACTATTCAATATACTCCTAATTTCTATGGATGGTTGGAATGTCAGATCATTATGATCAAGAAATTTCCATATGTAGGCATGGATTAGAAAGGTGATCTAGATATCCCACTTCTATCTAGGAAGCAGTGGGATGAACTAGGTAAAAATTTCATATTTTGGTTGTTTTGTATTTTTCATTTTTTTTTTGGCATCCAAAGCTTACTATATGAAATAATCATGTAGATTTAGGCCATATGAGATAAGTATAACTACACCAATTCAACAGACATAGTGAGTAGCCAACAAATTGCACAATGCATAACCTTGATGTAATAGACGCTTTGTCTGAGTTGGAGCATAACCTAGAGAGGCTAACCCTAGACATCCCATATGTTAAGATTGATGACTTGCCTCTGCCCTACCAAAGGCACACCATTGGGGTTCCTGAACATATTAGTCTTCTTCTATGATGAGTAGCTCATGCTATTGTCTACTACCATGATCATCATGCATAACTACTAGTCATAGGGCTATATTTTGTTTTTTGATGATGTATCGACATGTTCGGATAATAAAGGCCATGGGGCCTCATGCTTCAATCAAATTTTGTAAAACCACACTTTCTACATAAATTTTGACTAATTAAAACTACTACTTGCATCTCAATTTATCTTGTACAATATGTGGATGAATATTGTTTTTTTTTTTACATATGTTACAAATTCTAATTCAATGCATCAGTTAATGTGTAATACAAGATAAGCAGGAGAAGTAGCAGAAAATTGTAAAAAGATGCTAAAAGATTATCGCACACAAACCTGGCATATAAATTTATAATGTACCCATGGAGAGGCACATGCCCCCCGAGCTTTTCTTGATCTTCTTAAGTAAACAATAAATTACTATTAGGTAGACAAAATGAAGGTTTATTGATAAAATAAAATAAAAAACTTGGTTTAAAAATGGGACTTGTTTCATTTTTAACGACCTTGAAATAGAACTATGCTCATGAATTTCATAAATTAGCTTCATTTTTATGCGAGATTGAAACGAAAATAACCATGTTCATATTTTGTTTCTTTTTTTGATGAGGTTGACATAGTAAATAAATATCCTCACAAAAACTTGTTTCATTTTTTAATGAGGTTGACACAAAGAAAGAACCATCCTCAGAGGCACCGGCTTCATTTTTTAATGAGGTTGGCATAGTAAATAAATATCTTCAAAAAAAATGTTTCATTGTTTAATCAGGTTGATTAAACAAAAGAACCATCCTCGGAGAACTTGTTTCATATTTTAACGATGTTGACACAATAAAGAACCATCCTCACAAGAACTTGTTTCATTTTTTTAACGAGATTGACATAGTAAAAGAATTATCCTCATAGCAACTTATTTCAATTTTTTTATAATGAGCTTGACACAAGACAAGGAACTCTACTTAGGATTTGTTTCATGTTTATGCGATCTTGAAACGAAAATAACTATGCTCGTAAGAACCTGTCTCATATTTTAACAAGGTTGACACTGTAAGAGAATTATCCTCATAAAAACTTAGTTCATGGCTTCCATTTGGAAGAAACACATGGTAACGGACCCTTCCCGAACATCAGTTCCAAGATATATTCATTAGAAGGAAGAATAGCTCTCTAGAATGATCCCATGTGAAGAGAATCAAAAGAGGTAAGAAAATTGATTTCAAATTACCCCATAGTGTTCCCTATGTTAAGTTAAAAGAAGTCGAGAAAACAATGAGAGGCTCGCTTACATTAGTAACTGAAAACATGGGACTCATTGCGACATAATTAACCCATGGTGGGGTACATACCACTTGCATAGAAGGAACATTCAAGGATTTCAGATGTATGGTAGTTGAATCAAGACTAATGAATGAAAGTTGGTACATAGTGATAACATTTCCATTGTGAGGGAAATACATCATGCAAAAGAGTGTCGACACATAAACTTTCATGGCATAGACATAGTCTCAACTAAGGAGAAAATTAAAATCCAAGGGGTCTTATGCTAGCATAATATCAATACAGATAATTTTTTCTTCCAGAGTAATAGGTAAATTAAGAAGGATGTGTAAAGGTTCGTTGATGGTTCTATTAAAAGAAAAAATAATCTATGTAAAAGGAACAAGCTGAGGGAAACCTAAATCTTTCCAAGTGGATGAGGATAAAACACTCATAGAAGAACATTCATCTACATTTCTACACCGCACATTCTTACCATACTCTTTCAAAATGATTTGGAAAGGGGTAGAAGAAAGAAGACGAGGTCCTGTCAATATACTCCAATCAAATGAAATAGCCTCCTTACTTGCAGGGAGGTGAATGGAAATAGGTGAAATGCCCCCATGTGTATAATAATATGATGTAACAAGAAGAACCTAAGTGGTATTAACTTCACTCTCTAAAGTGAAAGTGGGATCGACTAAAGATGGAATCGAGTCGAGCACTTGATCAACCAATGGCTTATAAACCTGAGTGATATGTGTTTCAGTCTCTGTTGATGCCTCAAAAATCGCTGCAACAACATTGGGGGATAACCACCCGGTCCGGACCTTAAAACACTACGTTGGAAAAAATTTACGGTAACCAGTTGGAAGTTGTTGTTGTGAAATAGTAATTTCCAGCAATTTTTAGGTTTCATCCATATGAGGGAAAAGGTGAATATGATGAATCCATTTGCATAATCTACAAGGAAACCTAACTTTACCCTTTTTCCTAAGAACATCACAATCACTAGTCGATGGATTAAAAGTAAGTTGATAAGAATTTTCTGACCATACTTCCAAGGCCTTAGGAATACCAGGACAATTGATAAGGAGCTGGTCACCCTTACAAAGCTTGCAAGGGTATCTAGGCTTGCAACAAATTTGAAGTTTCCTCAACATTATCAATACTTACAGCCATGGTTTGTTGGTTGACATCTTTCTTATCCTGCTTCTTCTTCTTCTTCTTCCCTTTATTCTTATTCTTAGTCACCTGGTTACTAGCATCAAGGATTTTACCAAGAGAAGAAGAAGAAAGAGAGGAGGACATGTTGGGTGAAGAAGGTAAAGGGTCAACATAAGGTTGGTGATGTTGAGATGGGGAACTCTCTTGATGTGAAAAACTTGGTTGAGGTGGAATAGTGTAGGTATTTGGGATAAAATAAGTTGAAAATAAGTACAATCGTAAACCTATTATGAATCCGGGAAGTGACAACATAGCCATATAAGGATGACAAACATTTTCAAAGTCAGGAAAAGGACTAGGATTCCCATTAAAAGGGGTTTCTTTATCGACAAATTCTGACATTGTTGCCATTAGATTCATTTTAGATAAATTTATCACCAATATTAACAATTCAAAATCACAATTCACACCTAAGGTCTATAAGAAGTAAAAAAAAGAAAATAACATGCACTAGTAAATCTAAGGAGTCAAACCATGAAAAAAAAACTTTTCACAATGAAATCACTAGTTGGTGATGAAATCAAATGTCGTAGCGATCAATGTAAAAAGTGGCTAAAGATAGAGTGGGTGGAACCATTTATGTTGACAGGTTGTTTAAAATATACACAATCTGGTACAAGTAACTTCACTTATGCCATCTCGAGTGAAGAATACCCTCCAAAAAGGTCGAAGTGAGTCTATCCAACGTCTGTTCTAGGCACAAAAAAGACTTCCCCTCTGTCATGACCATGGTTAATATCCCTAAGATTATGGTCTCTAGGGTTACCACTTAAAACAATTTAACCTAGGGCGACAGTTGTAGATCAAACGTACAAGCGAGGGCAGAGTAACAAAGATCAATCCCCTTGAAAGTTCCTCAACATGGTTAATATGAGGTTTTATTTGAAGTGATTACCAAGTACCTTTAGACACTATATTTAATATGTGTAAATCACTCTACCATAACCAATGAAATGGGGTCAATCACTCCACTTGGTTCGACATGATGTCATTCTTAACTCCTTTGTAAGGGGAAATTCTGAGAGCCAAATTATAGTAAATGGATTCACTCTCTATCCCAAGATTCTAATGTTTGTTTGCATCTTCAGAAATTTAACTCACTTCCCTATTCCAAAGCTCTACAACCTGATCTAATGTAGGTGGAAAAGAGCCCTAAAAAAAAAAAAAAATCTAAATTGATTTTATTAGCGCTATTTTTTAAATTTGTTACTTACTCAAAGGGTAAATGGACTTCAAACTGATGGTGTTATGACTAGACTTAAAACTTTAATGCAATTAAACACGATATTGTAATATTTTCATTTTAATGAATTGTAACTAAAATATGGGAAGAAATTTCATTAACTTTTCAAAAATACAAGAATCAATGAATCATTTTCAATATACAAATCAGATGGAATGCAGAATACATGATTATTAGCTTTTTTTTTTAGAATTTCTACCTAAATTCCTCAAAACCTAAGTTACAAGAATCAAAAAAGTTATTTTAACAAGTTCTTACATACCCAAAAAAAACAATGAATTTGTTCCTTCAACAAACACAAACCATAATTTGAATTTGATAATCATTGTAAGCAAAAGATTGTGTTTTCTTATAAAGAGAAATAATCAATATTCACGTTGACAAAACAACAAGATCCTAATCACAAGTGATGCCTTCAAAAACCCTAAATTTTCCTAATACTAATGATTATTTGCAATTATGAAAGCAAAGCACTTAATATGATCTTTTGACATAAAAAGGACAAACTCAAACTATCTCAGCAATGACTGATCCTTCTGTCGATTAATTAGCAATTCACCAGATTAAACTTTGAACCCTAGTGTACAAAAGTAAAGAATTATTTGAAAACTAAACCCAAAACATCAAATAAAAATAAGGAATACATCACGAGAAGGTAAAAAAGTCTAACTAAACACAAAAATCAAAAGTCCATGGACTCAACAATGGGAAATCTTAAATTTTCAGAAAAATTCCACATGTGTGTAGGAAATCAATATGATTTAGTGTGTATACACATTGTTGCTGAAATTTAAGTGTGCATAAGTATGCTCTGTGCTTAAAGATAAAGTGTGCACCTTGGGAAAAATTAAGAAAAAAAAAAAAAAAAAAAAAAACAAAACAAATCATACAATCCATACTTTCAATATTTTCCAAGAACTCAGAGAAGGCTATGACAAAAATAATAAAAGTAGAAACAAGGAGATGATGGAGAACGAGATGCTCCCTAGTATGCTCCCTAGTAAGAAAAATGAAAACTATGGATTATTCGAGTTTAGATTCTAAAAAATACTAATCCTTCTTGCAGACAAGATGGATCTCCCTAAATATCAAATGAAATATAGTAACAAATAGGAAAAGAACTACTACCATTCCTTAGATTATGATTGATTGAAACAAGTAATATGTGAGGGATCACTTACCAGTTTAACAAAGTTTTCGTTGAAGTCCTTTCAGTGCCATCCATAATTGTTTTCTCCTTGATTCTTTAGATATTGTTCCAGTGCTTTCCACAACTTCTCCCTGATCTTTTGAAGGAGATCTACATAGACAAAAAACACGCAAAAGATCAAATCATCTAGTATATAGAATGAAAGTTAAATGAAATTCCTAATTCAACATACATCATAAATTGAATCAATAACCGGTCATAACTTATGTGAGTGATCAAGGAATCTCACAGATGATATCAAAATATACATCATTAGGAAGGAACAATTTTTTATTGAATAAAAAGGAGAACAAAATTACAACATTAATGCCTTGATGTTACAAGCATATTCCCACGAAATCAAACCTTCTCCTTGGATGAAAATCCTTCTAGCCCTATTTGTGCAGCATAAGCCTACCTTCAATGGTCCTCTCCAATCCTCTAGCCCATGTTTGATTTATAGGCCAGTCGAAGGAGGTTTGGGATCCTATTCCTAAGGGATGAGATTCAGAAATGGTGGGATATGGAATCCAAAAAGAGAAGGGAAGTCCCTCCATGATGGGAGTAATCAGGTTTAAGTAAGCATCAATTTGATGTTGTTAGCTAGGAAAGATTCGACTAACAAAGCTTCTAGAATTTAATTTTTAGTTTTTACTTGCATTGAGTCATGTGTGTTTGCCATAATGTAAGATAGGTCAAACTTTTTCACATAATCTAATGGTCTCTTCTGCACATGCACAAAAATTCACCATGGAATAGCGCAAGAAATCCAAAAATAGGTTTTTAGGCCTTGACATCTAGGAATTTCATTCTCTTTGGAATTTTTTAGGTTCTAGCCTTGTAGGGGGATGCTTTGGAACGCCTTGATGGATAGCGAAAGGTCCCAACTAATGGTCATTTTCCTAATGTGGAAAAATGATGTCTAACATTAACACCAATTGAAACTAGGGAATGTACTTACCAGGCTTAGAGATGCAGATTTGCAATGATACCTCAAAGGAAAGAAGGTCAATCAGGGTTACATATAGTTGCAAAGTCCTCCCTCTTGAACTCAACAATGTGCAAATGATCCAACAATGTGGCAAGGATTTGGGAGTTGGTTACCCTAACCTCCCTACCAAGTTTAGGAGTCGTTGAATTAGAAGTCTAGAGATCAATGATGGGTAGTATGCCATCTAGAAATGGTCACATCACCGTTTAAACCCTGCTACATGGCATCTTGAATTTGAGAGGTCTCCATGGGACAGCTTGTAGTGGAGTAGGAAACATAACAAGAACATTGCAATACATACATAAACCTAGGTACAAAGTGGAATGGCTATTGTTTAGTTGAACCATAATCACCTAATTTTGCACATACATTTAATGCAATCAAATATAAATATATGTTCTTACTAAGGTTTGGAATTTGATGGGCATGACACACATTTTTCCCGTCAAATACATTTAAAAAATTTACATTACCATTTCTTGTGATGGGTTTTGACATTTACAAAATGTATTTTTGACGTTTTATTATTTTACCAAACATTATTAATGTCCTATAAGAATGTTCCATCTAGATCGGGGCTTATCAATCACTATGTATGCTGATGTACAACCATTGATTCTCTAGAATTTTCCAGTAGCTACTCTACTCATGTTCAAGCTGAGGTTTCGACTTTGGCACACTCCACTACTCTAACTTTCCCATGCTCCAACTAACAACTCTATGAATCTTCGATGTATTTGATGACATCCACCAATATGAAACTCTCTAATGTAGTTGATGGCATTGACCAACATGCATTCAATTTCACCACCTCCTAGTATAGGAGTTCAAATTCAACACTCGTGCCCACAAATTTTCGAAGGATTAAAAAGCTTAATTTTCCAAAACAATGTTGCTTTAGTTGGGGAATTAACACATGAGCTAGGTAACTTGGAAAATTTCGAATCCCTGGTCATTACAAAGAGAAGTATGAAGGGAAATATTCCAATGGAAATCGATAACCTTTGAAAAAAAACATGTTGACCCAATACCAAACCCTATCACCTGTGATGAAGTCCCTTTCTTGACTCAATATATGTGAAATTTGATCGTACAACAAAGAAGAGTAGTTTTCTGTAAAGCATAGAAACACATCACATAATAGATCTCAAAAGAAGAGGTTTTCCAATGTAAAGCAAGAACTTAAATAAACTAAGAAATATTTTCCTCAACCACAACCTATTCCATGACATGATACTTCCTTATTTAGGGCATCTATGTGAACTCTTAATAATAGATTTGAGGTTTAATGCATTGTAGGGCCCAATTTCAATATATTTTGGGACTATGCTATCTCGGGTAAAATTGTATTTGAGTGACAATAGATTATAATAGGTTACTCTTAGGACATTCGCAAATTTGAAATCCCTTACATTTTTGGATTTAAGGAATAGTAACCTTCACGGAAACCTTTCAGGTTCCTTAATAGAAATGAGGATTTACAGGAGATTTAGCTCAGTATTAGTTTCCTCAAAGGACCGATTGATTCTCTTCACTGAGAAAATTTGTATTCTTTGATGAGTTTGGATATTTCATCCTATAATTATATTGGAACCATTCCAAAATCATTTGGGGAATTGAATTTTCTTAAGTACCTTTCCTTGAATGATAATAACATCTCCAGGAAAGTTCCTTCAGAGTTGGAAATTTTACCAAATGTTTTCTTTTTGTTATTAAATAGAAACAATTTCTCTAGTCATTCATAATTTCCATAATTTTTAATGAAAAAAATAGAAGGTACCCAATTTTGTGAAGAAATCCAAGGCTTTGTTATGTTACACGAAATCAGAAATTTGTTCCAAATGGGGTAACTCTGTGTTCTAGAATGGTAAGAGTTAGAAAACTCCATGGCATATCAATGAATTCCATAGTTGGATATGGAACATGAAGCTGTAATTTACGATACTATATTATATCATTTTCTGCTTTGGTTATGAATTTCATACTGAAAATTTTTAGTAGGAAGTGGTTTTCACACTAGGGAAAATTTAAGTGGAGTGAAAAGGAGAAATTTTGTTGTCTTCATTAAGCTTTCCTTAAAATCAGAACTTTGTTCCAAATAGGGTAACTTTGTGTTCAGGAATGGTAAGAGTTGGAAAAAGTCATGACACATCAATGAATTCCATAGTTGGATATGGTGCAATAAGTTGTAATTTAAGATTCTCTATTGTATCATTTTCTTTGGTTGTGAGTTTCATACTAGGAATTTTTAGTGGGTAGTGGTTTTGACACCAAACCAAAATTTAACTAGAGTGAAAAGGATAAATTTTCTACCTTCTTTAAGCTTTCCTTATATGCTATTTTTCTCTTTTAATTGGTTGTAATCAGGTACTTATTGCAAACATGTTGGATTTAATGATTGTTCATAGCATCAAAACCTAGCCAATCTATGAGGTCTAGTTTGGTTTTGCTGAAGGATCGGTTGTATATTTGTAATATCCATTGTCAGTAAAAGGAGATAATGGCTTAAATTCGACTGATTCATTTAATGAAACCTAAATTCCTACATAAGTGGAAAGTGACATAGTTATCATCTTAGGAACTCACAATTTTGATTCATAAAGTTGACACCAGTGCTTTTTTGTTCAACATACTCTCTTTCTTTTCTTTTGTGGTATCTAATTCCAAGT
>APFE031456234.1:0-13355 GCA_000404065.3 Pinus taeda
CACGTCATGAGTGGGAACAATGAAGAACACGCGCGTTTCAGTGGGTGGATGAAGAATGTCTGTTTTTTTCCATGAGTGGATAGCAACGAAGAACATGCGTTTCATTTTTACATTAAAGTTTCGTAGTTTCTCAAGAAATCTGGTCAACAAGAAATCTCCATGGCGGGTTTCTCCCTTATTGTTACTTCAACATAATTTCTCAATAATTTCGCCCTTTTTATGGACTTTATGAGAGGAATGCATGCGTTGGTTTGTCATTTTTGTCGCATCAAGGATGGAGCAATAGAAGTGCATTTTTTTATATTAATTTCTGTGTTCGAATATTAATTATTTTGGGTGATTGTACGACTTGGGTGGACAAAAGTCGGAAAACTTTTTGAAGAGTTGAACTCTTTACACGTATTGATTAATAAATTCCATCTCTTCGCATGGACTTTTTTTCGAAGAAAAAACAGAAACCTGTTTTAATGGACTCTTTTAGAAGAAAAAACAGAAACCTGGTTTTAATGGACTCTTTTAGAACATGTCATTGGTTTCTGTCGCCCTTCTATCACGTGTCATTTTTATCGCGCTAGAAGTGCATTTTTTAATATTAATTTCTGTGTTTGAATATTAATAATTTTGGGTGATTGTACGACTTGGGTGGACAAAAGTCGGAAAACTTTCGAAGAGTTGAACTCTTCACACGTATTCATTAATAGATTCCGTCTCTGCGCACTCTTTTTTTTCAAAATAAAAAACAGAAACCTGTTTTAATTTGAAATGAAGATTGTTTTATTTTACATTAGTATACGTATCTTCCAGATCTGGTTTAAATTAAATAGTTAACTTTAAAATATAAACAAAATTGGATCACTGATACGCTATCAGTATATCACTATAAAAGTCAAAAAAAATATTCACATTGAGAACAAAAGCATAACTTAAAATGAATAGACATATAACATAATATAGAATGGACATGTAAAAAAACACAAAAACATAGTCACAGGCTCAATAAAACTACAATTTTAACACCTAGCGCTCCGGATTCAAGAAAATATAAATGGAATATGCATGCTTACTAATCTATATCATGACTAGATAGGTGTAATAATGAAGAACGTCGTTCTTCATGAGTGGGTAACAATGAAGAACATGTGTGTTTAAGTGGGTGTATGTAATAATAAAGAATGTCTTCTAGAATGGTAACAACGAAGAATAGGATTTCTTTTTTTTTTTTTAATTTGACATTTTCCTACACTTTCCTTTTTGTGGCATTACCTGTGTTTTTTTTTTAATGGACACTTTCTTCCCTTTGTGGCATTACATGTGCTTTTTTTTAATGCGATATTTTCTTTTTTTGGCATTACATGTGTTTTGTTTTTTTTTAATCATGAGACTTTCTTTTTTCTCATGCAAATTATTGAACAAGCCATCTTCATGTTTGGTTTCTTTCTAGTTATTATTTCAATTACCTTAGTGAAATCCATGATAATTTTGGCCTTTCTATAACTCTAGAGCTTTAACTAAAGCAATTCTCGGTGAGATGAAAAGGGGTTGATTAGTAGTTTGCTTACTACGAACATGTTTAGTGGTGTGCCATCTTTGAATAAGGAGTCTGGCTCCCTGGCTAGCCCCAATCCAGCGAGCACCTAGAAGGAGAATATTAGTAGGAAATGCATCAACCAGAAAAACCAATGTTGTGTTGTGGGTGGGAGTTTGTCTAAATGACATTTCAACAATGACTTAATATACTATAGTTGAGAGATTTTCCCACTGTAGAATGAACATGGAGGTACTGAAACAAAGGTTTGCTAGTACTTTTCAAGAGTTATTGTGTTATTTACCAAATGTATGATTCTAGCAAAGGGTTGTTAGCATGGACTATGAACTCGCCAGAGGATGCCAACAAGTTATTGGCACAACATTGGTTTTGGGGTTCTCAAGCCCTCTTCTTGAAAAACTAGCCCTGGTTTTCATAAGGTAAAATCCCTGGTCTAGATGCCTTTCTTATTGATTTTTTCATAACCTACTTTGAGATCATTATCCATGATCTTCTTCAACTTGCAGAATACTCAATACTAAATGGCCATGTTTTTGGTCCCTTTAATTCCACTTTCATAACTTTGATCCCAAAAATTGACAAGCCTACTTGTTTTGTGATTTTCACCATATATCCCTTTCTAACTCTACATACAAATTTATTTCCAAGATTATTGTCTCCTGTATAAAAAATACTCTCTTTGATCACATCTCTCCCAAAAAATTAGTTTTATACATGGCAGGAAAATTCACGATGTCATTGGGATTGCCTAGGAATGTCTCCATTCGATTAAAAAATAAAGGAAGTAGGTGGTGTTGTATAAAGTGGATCTTTATAAGGCTTTTGACTAAGTAAACTCGATTTTAATTTGTATCCTCCTTCTACATCTTAGGTTTCATCAAGATTTTGTGGCTTGGATCTATAATTGCATCAAGTCTTTGTCCTTTTCTCTTTTGATCAATGGAACTATCTTAGAATTGTTTGATGGGGAGCAAGGCTTAAGAAAAGGTTGTCCTTTCTCACCTATTTTATTACTTTTGGTTACATAAAGTCTTAATAGACACATTTCCTCTACATGCGTCGAAAGAACTTTCAAAGGTATGCAACTAGGTCAGAATTTCTTCATCTCCCATATACTCTTTGTTGATGACATCCTTATTCTTTGTGAAGAAATTATCCGTTACATCCAAAATCTAAAATCAATTTTGAAAGATTTTTGTAAGGCCACTAGTATTTTTATACACCATGAAAATCCATCATATATTATTGGGGTATCCACGATTAGTTCAAGCAACGGTTGGAAGGGATTATTGAAGCAAAAGTGGATGATATCATGGGCAGTATCAAATACTTAAGCTTGTTGCTTAAGCCCAATAACTATAAAAAAAGAAACTACTAGTGGTTGATTGCAAAAAATTGAAGAATGAATCAGATTTTGGTGTAATAAATGGTTATCTCATGTGGGTGGGTTGGTTCTCATTAAGTTAGTCATAGAGGCCATTCTAATTTTTTGAGAAACTTTAGCTTGGATCCCTAAAGCAATCATTAAAAAAAATAGACAAATCTCCCTTCACTTCCTTTGGGCTGGTAGAGAGGATAAGAGACCATTTGCTTCAGCTTCTTGAATTCAATTACTTTCCCCAAAATACTTGGGGGTTTGGGTTTAAAAGATATTTTTTGGTCTTCCTATGCTCTAGTTGCAAAAAGTGGTTGGAGATTTCTTCTTAGGTGGTTGCTATGGGAAAAATAATTATACAAGGAATATGATTCCCCTACTTCTCTGTATGAATAGATGCATGCGAATTCCAATAGCCATAAAGGCGAATCAATAATCTAGAAGGCTATTTCTAAAGGTTTTGGTCTCATTAGGATGTGTCTCTATTGGCAGATTGGGAATAGGATGGATCTCATATTGGGAAAGGATCCATGGGTGGTGTTGTAGCATCCATTGTCATTTGAATTTTATTTTTTAATATTATCACAAAAATAAAATAAAATATTATATTTAAAGTTTTGAAAACTTAAAAGAGGATTTGAAAGTCTGAAGTAGCGACTTGATTTATGTTATCGGTGGCATTCAAGGCAATACAAGATGGGCCCGACCCATCTCCTAAAACTCGAGCAGTTTTATGAAATGTGATCAAATGACAGCTTAAGAGGCCAGCAAAGCGCTCTACGAGGGAACAATGAGCACGAGTTATAATTCAGGCTCAACCCCCGCTGTTGACCATGACGTCGATATGGTCGACAAAGATCTACGGCATGTGATTGTTGCAGGGGTTCAAGCCTGATGAACCTCCCGTACACTCCCTAACACTACAGCAGGCCACCCACACCGTTTCACTCCACCTCACTTCCTCCATGTCACTCGTCACTCTTATTCATTACCATACAGCTCACCCACCGTACCCCATCACCTCATCTGCAACTCCATTAATTCGTTACATTAATTATAGGTTTCCCTCCATTTTTCTTACCATAAATATAAAAGAAAAGTAAAAAACCCCGTTGCATTAGTCATTTTCTTTCATTACTGAGAAACTCACTTCTAGTTCAGCATTCCGAGTCAGTAACTTGTTGGGCACGGGATCCCCCAAGGGCAGTTTTGGGGCTTATAGCCCAGACTTTGGTCCAATTTTGTAATTCCAATGTAAAGACTCCACATTTTGTGGGCATGGAGCACGTAGTTGTTAAAGTCATAGGGTTGTCCGCCCTTATTTTGATAATGTAATGTCGGTTGTAAAAGATTTACAGAGCGAAGAGCTAAGTAGATAGAGACATACAAAATGGAAAAGCAATGAAGATGTATGTGAGATAGCTCTGAAGTGTAAGTCTAGCTTTGGGTCATAGCATAGGTAGAGGCTTTGCAGCTAAGTGTGTAGAGGCCTAGAAGTCCGCAACTGAGTGTGTGAACCCCTACAGTTGAGTGCGCGGGGTGAGTTGAGTCTGTAATCATCTAGATGTACTAATAAAGAGAAGTTTTTATCATTTCTGCATCTTTATTTCCTATTTATGAATCTGTTATTGATACAAAAGCATCATGGTTCCGAAAATGTGTACATTTAGTAGAATCTAGGTGGTCTTGTGTTTTCAAAAGAGTGGTTTTCCTAAGTATATAATTAATTTAATTCTAATTATTTTGAGTGATTTAGGTGAGACATTTATAATAGGAGTTAATTCAATATTGTGAGGATATCTGTAAATGTTCTCAAATGTGGGAGAAAATGAGTGATGATGAGTAATTAGTATGGATTGAGATATTCTAAATCTTAGAAAGTAGGTCATGATTTATGGAGGATCCTTAGGATTAGTTGAAAGTTGAGATCCTCAAGGGATAAAGAATATATTTTAGGAACTAATTGAGGACTTAGAGGATTCTTAGGATTTAGTTGAGACGATTGAGGATCTAAACCAAAATTGGTTAACATAAGCCTTTTGTGTATAATTTGTAAGTCTCGAAGACTTAAAAGAGGGAGTTAGAGAGACAGAGTTAGAAAACAAGAAGGTTGGATTAAAGCCTATGGGTATTGAAATGAGAAAGGGGGATTGATATAGACCATGTAAAGGCAAATCATGCCAAACTTCGATTGTAAACAGGTTTTTATTTGTATCTGTACATTTGTTTAATGAATGAGGAGATTGAATTCATTGTGATTGTGTGTCATTCCGTTTATGTGCTAAGTGATCCGTAATTGTGAATTTATGGTTTCTCTTTGATAAACCATGATGAATGAATTCAATTTGAATTTCTAAAAGTCTTTCTAAGTGACAAAAGACTTACCATCTGGGTAGAATCCGTGTGATTCCAATTTGGATTTAATAGATGTATATACAGGTCAATTAAAGAAAGAATTACGAAATCACGAAGAAGGTAAATAACACAGGGAGTATCATGTATTCCAGTTTGAAGTGGTGTTAAATAAATAGAGGTATAGTTGTAAGGCAGAGTAAAATGAGAGAAATCTCGACACACTATTTCTAAGCAGAGAAAGGAGTTAGCAAAGTTGAACTTGGTATCAATTCAATCTGGAGGTGAGAAGGAAATTTAGAAGTGCCACGTTTGGTGGAAAGCTGAAACAAGCCAAAGTGAAATGCGTAACTGTGGAGGTTAGGAGTCTACGGGTGTCTTGATCGGGGTTGAAGCACCATACTAAATCCTAGCCGTCGATCTAAATTTCAACTGCTTACGTCACAGTCAACTATGGGGGTTAAGTTGTTTGGTAACCCATGTGTTAATTGAAGGGCTGGAGACCATTGGATCATTGTCAATGCTGACCATTGAATTAATATCGCATCACATCATTAATGAGTGAATGAACCGTGTCTGGGAGAAATTGGATATGCAATGTGCGATGATCGGGTGACTATCAACCATCGGATTAGATGACGAAATCAACGACGTAGAGTGAAGTGCCTGTGAAAAAGGGGAAAGTCAATGTGGGACCGGTCACTGTTCAATTGCTAAGTGGACTCGAGGAGTTTATGGACGTGAGTTTAAATCTACTTGAGGTCCGGTCTTATGCATTCAGGGGGGCCAATGTTAGTTGGTGGATTATGTGTTATATCGTTTTTAGGCGATTGGTGGGGTTTTTTTTTGTTTAAAACCACAATGTAAAGGCTTTTGATTTTTATAGGTGGGCCATAACCCATAGGTTCATGGTAAGGTGATTATAAAAACCAGGGAAATTGCCTTTAGGCCATTTTTCCTATGTCAGATATATTGGGTATGAATTCCACTTCTAATGATTATATGATGTGCGAATGTGTCTAAATGTATTGGTTAAGTGAACGGAAGTAAGAACATTTGTTTACACGAGGCTAATTAAGATATGTAAATAAGATAAGTAGGATACCTATCCTAGTTTGGGAAATAGCGCAGTTCGTTGCCCTAGCAGCACGAAAGGACTTCAACCCCTAGTTAGGGCTGTGCGAAAGATGATTGTAATAGATCGCCAAGGTACTGAAGAGTGGAATAGAGCACAAAGCAACCTACGCAAAGGCAGGTATAGTTGGAATAAACCGACATCACAACCATCTCAAGGGTGCAGAAACTTGGTTCCAGCATCCCCCCATACTACTTCAGGTGAGACTTCAGTCTGCGCTCCGTGGGCTGATGTCGAAAGGGTCAGTAGTGTAGGGATTTGTTTGGCCAACTAAAGTTGAACCTGGGTTAGGCCCCCTCAAGCCAACAAATGGTTTCGTTGTCGAGACCATAATCTGCATAGAAAATGTGTGATGTCGTATCATTGGAATCCAACTAAGAAAGAAATCAAAAGCTGGTTGGACAGAAGAATTCACAAGTTTGCAGCACAGGAAAAAAGAAACCCATAATTGTCAAAAGAATAGTGGTCAGTTATCTACCTGTATGCAAAGATCCACAAAATCTTTTTCACGTCCTTCCCTACTAAACTATACGAGTGGATCACGAAGCTAGCAAATAGCTAAGGAAGGTGGAAACTTGACGGTCCTATTGTATGGACCATGGAGCTAGTGCGAAGGTTGGAAGCATTGAAGGATAACATCGCGCGTGGCATTGGTCATTGGCTCGATCACATTATAGGAGGAGTTTTTACTGAGTTCATGGTCGACATCTCAGTCAGCTACAGTGAGGCAGAGCGACACTTTCTCAAAGGACCGCGAGGTAAGTACATAAAGTCTTTGAATACTTGGATTAAAACGTTGTTATGGGAAAAGAGGATTATACAGTTACCTTGATGTTCGGGGCTATACGAAGCGGAAAGGTTTACAGGAACGAGGAAATAAGGGTCCAGAAAATAGCCCCTTGATTTCACCTCCGTGAGGGGATGAGGAAGAGATCACGAAGGTCTCTCCCTGAAGTGTTATTCATCTGATAAGACAAAGAATTCCATGAATACCACCTCTACCAACACCACCACCGGCTTCACCGCCGTCCCCTCCATCTTCACCTGTACCACCTCCACCACCACCGTGATTCGGTATGGCGAACAAAATGAAGTTGCCTTTGTTCAAAGGCTTGAGAAATGAGAATCCGGACCAATTCTGGTTTGTAGTGAAGGTTGTATGGGAAGATCAAGGTGTTACAGATGACCATATAAAGAAAGCAGCACTGGAGCACCCTACAGAACTGCACGCTGACTTGGTATATTAAGGATTCCAATGATAACCTGTATGCGAGAGTAGCGGATATCGAAGCAGCACTGAATAGGGAATTTAGTAGGCATAAATCTGAAGCGTAGTCGATTATTGGATTCAAATAAATCATGATGCTACCAGGTGAGAGGCCTTATGAACTGGATCAAATGCTAAAATGTACGATTCACGAAGCAAACATGAATTTGACGTATGGAAAACATTGCGAGTGGTTTGTAGCTTCGCTACAACCACACTTGAAGGGTGTGCTATCGTAGTAGAAAATAACGACTCAAGCAGAAGCCTTGGAGATTTCCATGAGACTTCATGAGACCCTGATGCAAGATTCTAATCTAGGAGCTCAGCAAATCCACGCGTAGCTGATGAATCAATGCCTTGAGATGAAAATCTTGAAGCAGGATAGGATAGTTCGACAAAAACTGTGCAAAAAAGTGTGGTGCGTGAAATGAAAGAGTCAAGGTTATGGCAAAGACCATTGCCTGGTATTTACGAATTATCTTGTAGGAGAAGGATCGATGCCTCTAAGATTGGAAGCTCAAGTAGGACCTAGTGCGGTGCCTACTTTGTGGTGTGCTATTTGTCAAGTAGCTGGAAAGCATGCCACGGATAGCTACCACTTGTTACAAAATCATATGCAAACTCTGCAAAAATTGTTCTCCAACTTTTGCAGATTGGTGGGACATGATAAGCACACTTGTAGAAGCTACGAATTAATGATGGATAGAATGCCTGCCTACAACGTTCAGGCGAAAATGTGGCCCCTTAACCAGAATGCAGGGACGGCGCAGACAGGATTTCAGGGACGCGGACGAGGCTAAGGTGGAGAAGGACCTGGTAGAGGTCGCAAACAGTTGATTTGCTACAATTGCAGAGGACTAGGACACTATGCCCACGATTGCATTAATCCAACGCATTTGTTGTGCAAGTATTGCACATTGTTTGATAATGAAATAGAAGATTGTCCTATGGTGATAACTAGGATACGTGACAAAGGAGTGCTACCACCTCCCCCGACTCATAACCTATAGATGATGAGGTTTGAACCGCGCGAGGAAGATCCGAACATAAATATTGTGCTCCAAAGTGGAATCGCGAGGGGAGATGACAAAGGGAAACAACCGGAAGACAGTACTTGTGTTCACAAAGCCCCAGTGAAATAATTTGAGTTTGATTTGGAGCATGCTCCGGAAACCTTCATGGAAGCTAAGAAGAGCTTCGCTGATGCCTCCATGTCAGGAAGCAAAGATAAGTCTAAGCTAGAGATGGATCCCTCCATGCTCAAAACTTTCCTGGAAACCTATATGAAGTTACTGCGCAATAGTAAGGATATGAAAGGTTTATAGGAACTCATCAACATATGCGCTGGGACCGCACCAGGAGAACCGCACATAGTCCAAAAGATTGGAAAACATAAAACAAAGATGGGGTGTGAAATGAGACTCATCGCATAGATCAAAGAGTACGAGATGAATCAAGTCATTCTAGATTTGGGATCAGATGCAAATGTTCTACCGAAATAGACCTGGGAGCGAATGGGAAGACCTGCACTACAGTGGTCTCCGATTCAACTAATAATGGCGAACCAGTAGAAAATCATACCCATGGGGTGATTGCAAGGGGTAACCGTGGATATTGAGGGAGCGAGCACGCTGGCAGATTTTGAAGTAATAGAGATTGTTGATGACAACAATCCCTACCCTGTGCTCCTGGGAATTGACTGGGCTACTGAAATGAATGGGGTAATCAATCTAAATAAGTGAAAAATGATCTTTGAGAAGAAATCATTGCGCATAATAATACCCCTGGATCCTGTTGAAGGATCACACTATACGGACCAAGTCCACGACTATGAGAGCGATGAAGATCTGGACTGCATCTACAAGATAATAGTGCAAGACCAAGACTGGGTGAATCCCACCACAGATGGGAAAATTACATGGGAGCGTGAGAGTTCCCACACTTCGAATTCTGATAAAGAAGTGGAACTATGGCAGAATCGGTTACACAAGGTAACTACATTCAATTGCAACATGATGACCCGGTCGCCGTGCTGCATGTCGACAGAAGTAAGAAATATTCCTACTTATGATGGTCTGAATGAGGTAGATACCTTCTTAGATGCATTTGAAAGGGAGGCTCTAGAAAAGCAATGCTTCCAGGCCTTACACTGGGTATTGCACGCTACGCCCAAAAGATGGTGGGGTGTGCACAAAGGAAGCTTTGATTATTGGCACAAATGTAGGAGAATGATGCGAACATCATTTGGGAAGCTTAAGGTACAATTGATAGACAAGTATGATGGATAGGATGATCCCCACCTGCATCTGGCCAAATGGACGTAGGCCTATGGAGAAAATCCACAACCTTAGTGGGTGCACTTGTTCTGTCATACCCTAGATTTTATACCAATGAACTCATATATAGAAACAGAGCTATGCCATGGGACAGGTGAATGGGATATCCTGCACGAAGGATTCATGATGACCTTCAGTTTTGAGGATGGGTGGGCCAGTATTGATGAAGTGCTACAAGAGGTAAAAGCAGCCATCTTTAGGATACCACAGGAGCCTTTAGACCTGATTCAGCCTGAATGGACCTGAAGGACCCTACGAAGACAATTCCAACTCCATAAGCAAGACATTAGGCTGGACAGAATTGAAAGACACATTCCATGCATCTTAGAACTATCTAAGTGCTCGAATCAACAGTCAAGGACTCGACACCTATGGAATCGGCCTCAAAAAAGCAGAAGGGCTAATCATTTTCCTATGTTTACCTTCTTCTTTTTTATGCGGTTAGCTTTTAGTTTTCGTCGTGCAAGTATATGTATAGATAGAAATATAGAGTATGGACATGAAACCGAAACATATATAATTTGGTTAGAGAGATTAAAACTATATTATTTTTGGATGGCTTACAATGCGGATAGGTGGCCAACAAACTTGCTTTCCCACTTGGGCAAGTTGAAGCCACCTAGCCAATCTATGTGGTGTAAATTTTCCTATGATTGAATAGAAAATGAAAAGGTCCCGCCAGACTTAACAAAAAGAAATAAAAATAAAAATAAATAATTTATAAATAAATAATATATTTAAATACACTTTATACGTATAATAGTTTAAATATAAGAAGAAAATGAACATCCCTAGTATTAGAACTAACTCTGATGAGCTTCAAAGTGAGATTGGGCGATGGTATACTCCCAAGAGTCCTTGGGACGATAAAATTTGTTAGATTTGTGATATTAAGAAGGTGGAAGATGAAAAACACTTCTTCTTAGGATGCTCGACTCTTGCCCACATCTACTCTCAATCCACTATCATCAGCCACACCTCCAATCTCCTTGACTTATTTAGTCAACCCAACTATAGTGATCTTGCAACGCTTTTTTCCCTGCTCCTTGATCACAGAAACAAGATTTTGAAGAATAACAATTAGACTCTCTTTTCTTAAGGTCCGATAGACCACAATGGTCTTAGTGGACATTAATCATCATCATCATTAAAAATTAATAATAAAAAAAGGTTAAACAAATATTCATATAACTCATTTTACAATTTTATTATTGTTTGGAGTACATATAACACATCATTACATTAAAATATTTTATTAAACTAAGTGGAAAGGAACGCTAGCCATGCTTCCTTGTTAATTAATAATTTTGTTTGAGAGTGGGTTGATATAATTTTGTAAAAAAATTATATTTTTGGTTATTTAAATGCATTTTTAATATATAAATGGATTAAGTATTTTGTAAATTAAATAGTTTAAATTTATTATTCTTAAAAAAATCTATAGAATTTTGAAATAATTAATAGCCAAAAACTAATTGTATAATAATAAGAAAATAATTTACCATGATCGGGGTGCGAGCCGGTGGTTGGGATAAGCTGGGGAAAGTGATGACAAGTATCTCTGATATATGTACCATCACCCCTGATATGCTCAAGGTGATGGGTGCGGTGGGCCTTGGCATGAGTGCATGCAAGGGTGGTGGGAAAGGTGGCAGTGCAGGTGGCAAGATAGGATGTATAGGAGAGCACGAAAAACAAGTGGGTGAAGTTGGAGTGTTGGCTCGCAGACGAAGGAGTTGGTGTAGGGGAAAGGGAGGGTGATGACATCAAGCTTGGAGATGGCCTGCAATTGTATACGGGTATGTTTTTCAGCTTTTCTCCTTCATTGTAATGACGACCTGTTTGGGTTTCTATTGGTGGGAGAGGGGGAAAAGTAGGAATGTCAATTGGGGGGTTGAGAATTGTTGGTGGCAATGGGGTAGGCAAATAGCTACAATTGCTTGGTTCTGCGTCTATGTCTTGCGCTTGTTGGGTATCTCCTCTGGCCTCTATTGTGTTGACCCTTTGCTATTTGGTATAGAGAACTTAGGCACTGCAACCCGCGGTTTGTGCGAAGTTGGTCACAGGAGGCATGTGATTTGTGGCAATAAGACAGATGTTGGGGGAAGGGGGGAGCAATAGAGATGTTGTATAGGAGTAAGGCCATATTGTCGTAGCCAATGCACTTGCTAGGCTATTGTGAAACTCTAGTGTGGATATGGAAATGCTAAGGACTTAGAGTGTAAAGTTGGGTATGAAAAATACAATGGCCTTGCTAAAATATCTTGGGCTGAGGGGAAGGGGTTTACAATTACTGCTTGGATATCCATTGGCTTGAGGTTGGCATTACTTTCTTGGCCTTGGCAAGGGGACGCCTACCCAACGTGACTGTGAGGTACTAGGTATGGAGGTGTGGCGTGAAAGAGGGTTGTAGGAGGCCAGCCCCCTCTGTGGACTGGTTCTCCGCCCATTCTAGCTTTGGCTCTGATAGTAAAAGGATAAGAGAGGAGCACGTTGAGGCTGACCTTACCATCAATGCAATTTAGGGAAGGAACCAAAGACATATTACAATAAATTATTTTCAATCAACAAATTACTGCTATGAACAGGTCTTAGAATTTCTGATATGGCTCGACATGCGAGAGGTCGCAGATGAGGAAGGCGAGGCCAGGTCCCTAGGAAGGATAAGGCGCTAATCGTTTCAAAGCCCCGCAGGGGGAAAAAATCGATATAAAACCTTATCAGCGAAGCTGCTGAGGCTTACCATGAGGGTACTGATGAAGGAATTCAAAAGTTGTTGGAAAAATGGGAAGAGGAAATTAAGCAAGGCAGTGAGACTGAGGAGGATATGTAAAACTGGAGGACCCTAGTCCCGGATCTTGGAAACACCTGAGGAAGAATTGCGTAGTTCAAACAAGCCTTATACCTTTCTTGGTTGATGAAAACCTTGTTGGGAAAAGGTACGGAACAAATCTTGGTGGGCATTGGGGTTTCACTCCAAGATGTATTGAGCTACAAACAAGACCTGCAAAAAATACAATTCCAACTCCATAAGCAAGACATTAGGCTGGACAGAATTGAAAGACACATTCCATGCATCCTAGAACTATCTAAGTGCTCAGATCAACAATCAAGGACTCGACACCTATGGAATCGGCCTCAAAAAAGCAGAAGGGCTAATCATTTTCCTATGTTTACCTTCTTCTTTTCTATGCGGTTAGCTTTTAGTTTTCATCGTGCAAGTATATGTATAGATAGAAATATAGAGTATGTACATGAAACCAAAACATATATAGTTTGGTTAGAGAGATTAAAACTATATTATTTTTGGATGGCTTACAATGCAGATAGGTGGCCAACAAACT
>APFE031456252.1:0-15606 GCA_000404065.3 Pinus taeda
CCAATTTAACATTGATGAAATTATGTTTACCATTAGGATTGATAGAAACAATGATCTTCTCTTTCTGAATCAATCCATGAACCTGCAGTAAGGAGATACCCGTAGAAATTAACTCCTTATGTGTCTCATTCTCCTTTTTTCTAGCCTGAGACCATTTGTCCAAAAGGACATTTTCAAATTCTGCATCTGAAAGTTTGGTCAACTGCTTGTGGTCAAGTGATTTCCACAACCATCTGGCAGCCTCATCTATTAAAAACAACCACACTTTACCCCTCCAATCTGTCCCAAATATACGCTTTAGTTCCTTTATGAATTCTTCAATAGTCGGACCATCATCTTTTCCTGTAAAAAATTCCTTGCTAGAAGCCATAAAGGTTTGAAAAAAAATTCACCTACTTGGCGAAATTTTGAAAATGTCACAGTTTCGTCAATATTGCTCAGAATCTATATTATAACCTGTTTTTGGAAATGGAACAACCATTCTGCATCTGCCCATGTAATAGAAATCCTGATTCAGACACCGGAATTTCATATCTGCGCTGCTACTCTCCCGCCGTCACCCAAAATTTCTGAAAAAAGAGCTGATTTTAAATCAGCAATATCTCCCTCATCCGAACTCCGATTCAACTAATTGTTTTTTTGAATTTGGGTATTTTTCCACAAAGAATCCAGATCTACAATTAGATTTTGTAGAGCTTGCACCAGGACATCTAGATCTGCGCCGAAAACTCGCTGCCCTGAAAAATTATCTGCAACCCCACTGATTTTTAAATCAATGATATCTCCTTCATCCGGACTCCGATTTGACTGATTTTTTTTTGAAATCGGCTATTTTTTCACAAAGAATACAGATCTGTAATCAGATTTTACAGATATTGAACCAAAACGTACAGATCTGATCTGCAAACTCGCCGCCCTTGAAATCCTGCAAAAAAGTAAAAAAACATTCTCCACTTTTGTGCCCAAGAAAGTGCTCTGATACCACTTGTTGTAGATCTAACCCAGAATATTATAGATCAGATATGAAAATATAAGATAATGCAAATAAACCCAGAAATAGATAGAAATGATTCTTTATTGATCAAACCCTTATGGTAGGGGAACACCATACAATCACTTTTTGAGGAAGGAGAACACTCCACAAGCCATATACTTGTTCATATAAAAATACTTCTCTTCATATCTCTCCATGTGGAGTCTCTAGCCTCTATATAGGCCTCATACATCCAATACCATGCATTATTACCATGGTTTCCTCATATCATCAACTAATACCATGGGCCCCTTACATTATTATTAACTACTTGTGGCCCCTTACATGACATGGGTTAACCACCTTATTTATTACTATGACCCATCCCATTATTACATTATTACCTTGGGTACCTCCCTCAGTACCCCATATTACCCCCCTAAGTATATAACATCTGCACTTTCATATCTTTGCTATTCCTTTTTGAAGGAACAACACTTCTGTACTTCTGTATTTTTGTTGTTCCTTTATGAAGGAACAACACTTCTGCACTTTCACATTTTCGTTGTTCCTTTCTGAAGAAACAAAACTTCTGCATTTTCACATTTTTGTTGTTCCTTTCCGAAGGAATAGCACTTGTGCATTTTTGTTATTCCTTTCCGAAGGAGCAACACTTCTACACTTTCGCATTTTTGCTATTCCTTTTCGAACGAACAACATTTCTGTATTTTTGTTGTTCCCTTCTGAAGGAACAACACTTCTACACTTTTGCATTTTTGTTGTTCCTTCCCAAAGGAACAACACTTCTGCATTTTTACTGTTCCTTTTCGAAGGAATAACATTTTCACATGTTTTGTTGTTCCTCTTAAGAAACAACACTTTTTCACATGCATTTTTTTGTTGTTCCCTATAGGGAACAACACCTTTTTTTTGTTTTTTGACATGCATTTTTTTGCTTTTTGACATGCATTTTCTTTGTTGTTCCCTACAAGGAACAACACTTTTTTTGAGTGTTTTTGTTGTTCCTTCAAACAAGCAACACTTTGGGAGTATTTTCAAAAACAACTCTTCCTTCCTCTTGTGGGATTATTCCTAGTTTATCTCAATCACATTTTACTGATTCCCTTTCATGGCATGAAGTACACTACTTTTATGAAGACAAATATTATGGATTCTTTTGAAACTAGTTAATATCACGCATGTTATGATCTTTAACAGGACAACTCCTTGATGATAAATTATTTTCAGAAGGGACACAATTATTTATATATTACTTTACTACATTGTTTTCTACTGAACATGATATTGATTGATCATCTTAATACCATGCTAGTTCTACCCTTCTTGGTTATAATCTTCTCTGTCTGTAATAAATGAGATTATGGATATATTTTTTTCTATTGACATGTTCAACTTATTCCACCATCCCTACTCTTAAGGAGTATTGAGCCTCCCTCTTTTTATCATAAAAATGTGTAATAACAACAAAAATTTGTTCTCAGATGGAGGATAGGGGTTCTCATTATGAGCCAGCTTACCATGTTCATAAGGCTGTAACAAAGTGACATTCCCAATATGGCCACCACACCAGGGTTATGATCCATTAGATAGCCAAATTATCCTTAGAACAGGAGGTCTCATCACGAGCCAGCCTGATCACTTTTGCTACATCCCAGTCAATGGCATTATGGTTATCTGGTTACCACACCAGCACACTGATCTCTTCTGTAGAACAACACTAGAACTCTCCATTTATAAATTGAGGATCTTGGCTCATATCGATTAAAAAGCAACCCTGTCGAGGCTATGAACGCTTGCTGGCAACAGAGGCTTTGCTTATGGTATTGAAGTTATATCTTATCGTAAATTATTACTAAAATACATTTTCTTATTTTTTCTTTTTATCAGAAAAGTTATTTCCTTAATTTTTTCCCTATTTTGAACTTTTACGCATGAGAAATTATTTTCTGATCAATCACATCATTTTTCAGCTAGAATACCGTCAGCAAAGCATCTTTTTGGCATATTGCTATCCTTTTTCTTTTTGGCATAACTTATCATCAATCCAAAGCATCCTATCTCTTATTCATAATTATGTTTACACACTCTGCTCTCATTATAACCATACATCTTGCCATTCTATCATTGATATGTGTACTCTGCTTCATTCACTGTCGTATTATTCATTCCCTTGCCTTGCCGTCAGCTTAATATCTTTCATATGTCTTATGGTCATGGAATTCCTTTTCCAATTGGAGAGGAGAATGCATGCATTATGGGATAGCATGTGATCTGATTACTGCACTCTACCATAACTTGTTGATTTGACAAAACATTAGTATTGCGTGTATACCAAAGTTTTTCTTATTGAAAGTTTTGCATGCATCTTATTTGTTGCTATTCAAAACTAACACTATGGATTAAAGAACATTGTATGCAACTAGTGATTTGTTTACAAAAAAAAACAAGTCTGGGAGAGAATTCTATTTGAAGCACGACCACACTATTGCAACTAACAGAAGAGGCTCGAATAACTTGCGGACATGAACAATTCTTCAGAGATGATGTGCTTGCTTTGATTTGACATTTTACATCACTTTTAGCACCAACTCTGCTTACATCAGCTTCAACAAATGCCAGTACATATATGTCATTCCACATTTTTCTTTTTGGAGGTAAAACTTGAGGTAAAATAGCATAATTTTCTAATTTATTACGAATTTGGGAGAATTTCATGAAAATCCATTTTGAGCATTATTTATCATCATTCATTCCACATCTTTACCACTTCCCATTTTTCAGCGGCATATCATCTTTTAGTTTGGGGGAGTGTTGCTTTCATTCATTTATTTCTTATAACCATGTCATTAATATATTTAACATCCATTGTTATTCTCATTCATTCTCAACACCTCCCTTATTCCATGTTGTTTTTTACACCAAGCATAGAATTCAACTGATGGTAGCAACCACCTCAATTTTGTTTCTAGCATTGCATGAGGGCATGCTAATTCTTCAGAGAGGGGGAGGAATTGCTACGCATGATGGATGTTTTCTACTTTCTTTCTCATTTTAAGGCATACAATTTCATTTTTATACAGTACAGAAATTGATTTCCATATATTTTTAAAACTATGAATTCAATTCTTATGATCTCTGGAAAACATAAACGTATCATTAAAATACACAAACTCAGATAATTTCAAGTTAAATTGGTTCATAAAATTTCAGAAATCATGCACTATCACCTACAACCATTTTGTTTATATCTCATGATCCGTGCATCAAAATGATCTGATTTTTGGATCATAGAAGCATTAATATAGTAGAAATCTACTTGCAAAATTTTAGCAAAATCTAGTTTATAGTTTTTGAGAAAATGGTTAATGAAGTTTGTTGTTACTTATATCATATTTTGCTGCAACTTCATATACACATAACTTGAACGTCAATGTAAAAATTGTTACGCCTTTATCAAGATTGCTAAAATTAAATATTCATTATTTGAGGAAGAATTCATTTTTTCCATCCATTTCATGCGCTGGGATGAACAATTTTTTTTATTGCTTGGTTAACACATGGATTTTGTCTCTGGGTTGCATGAAGACATGCAATATTTTCAATTTTTTGTTGCATGAGGACATGCAATATATTCAATGTGTGGGTGTGTTGGGCCGTTAATATGTTATTATCACTATCACTATTGAACGCCTATTCCACCCATTTCTACTCTTCTTTATCATGTCATTTATCATGTTTTATCATATAATTCCATCTTATAATTATTTATGCTCTTATGGAAAAATATTATTTATTCTCCTTTAGTTTTAATAAATTGATGATTATGCATGATTTTATCAATGATAGTTTATTAATAAATTGGTTGTAACATTACTCACCATTTTTAGCCTCCAAGATATTTTCCAGATTGAAGATTTGATCATTAAATGTGCCAACTCAAAAACGTTTTGGAATAAGAAGTGATGATTTTGTATTGAACATTTTGGGCAAATGGAGAAGAATTTAGAAAACCTGAAACATGGGTTTTGTCTAGAACAGGCAAAATTAGTTTCATAATGAGCAGTTTTCCCAAATTCGGTTCATATTGAGAGAAACAGAAGGTTCTTTGAAGACATTTTTCTCAGATTCGTTGTGTGGCCGTTTTCCAAATTGTCCAAGTTGCAATGCCAAATTCAACCTATTCTTGTTGAATGATTGACGTAGAGATATCTCAGATATAATCTTGTTTACCAATTTGTTTAGAAAAATCCAATTTTGTAATGAGAATCATATTGTAATCATCTCTGTTGTAATTGCTCTCTGCTCTCTCTCTATTGAAATGAAAACAGAGATCAGAGAAGGGGATTCAGAATTGATGATTGATTGTCCATGATGGAATATATTATGAGAGATTAAATCAGGGATTATTACAGATAGGATAGGATAGGATAGGAGGAAAGGAGGATTGTTGCATTACCATTTTAATTCTCAAGGCTTTTGCTGTTGTAATGATTTCACAGTTTGATGATTAATAAGTAAAAAGGTTGTTGTTCATTCACCTTATCTGAAGTAGCCCAGCAGCATCCGCTAGTGGCTAAGGGCCCCACCTCTGGTGAATTAAGCTGCTACTCTGTATTATATCTTTATGATTTCTGCTGTGTGATGGTTTGGTTTCATTTCTATTTATTGTAGCGGCATTACTTTACTATTTCATATTGCCAGACTTAATGAATTGATATGTTTTCTATAGTGTACTTAAATTGCGTTGCTGTTCATTTCGTTCTTAATAGAGATCACTACTTTTCGCAAGCATATTGTCGTGTTGTTCATTTCATCTATAGAGCTTCGTTGATCACTTCAGTGTTTTAATAGTTTTCTATTCATTATAGCTATATAAGTTTGGTTGTTCATTTGTAATACTTAGCACTATTGTTCATTTACTTTTTGCAATTATTTAAGCTTGCCTTTTACCATTCTTATAGTTAGCACAATTGTCTCATTTCGATTAAGTCACAGTAGCACGATTGATTTAGTTCTTTGCAATTTCCAATTGGTTATTTAGTGTTGTGTGTGAGATCCACAACTATAAAGGACATTGGCTATCGCTGCCTAAGTTCTCAGATTGTGGATCTTATTTATGCTTGATTTAATTTATATCAGTTAAATAAAGAATGAGTTATCGCTACTGTATCCTTGATTGAAAATTGTTGTAGTTTTTTCAGTGAATGATTTAAGTTTCAGAGTGTTAAGTTTCTTTTAATTGTAAGTAGATTTTATTTCAAGCATTCATTTACTTTTGCATTTAAAGCACTATACTGCAAAACATTACTCTTGAGTAAATCGCTGTCTCAGACTGAGTACACTCTTGAGATAAAAAGTCGTCTCTGGGTTGACGATTAATGTGAAGATAATTAGGAGTTAAAAAGACACCTTTTATCACTCATCACAAATTTAATAACAGAGTGTTCTCCAAGAAAACTTCCACCAGTAAAAGCATTAGAATAGACGTGGAAATAGGAGCTGGAGAAGAGGGAAAGATTGATCACAGGTATTCAAAGTTTAACATGGGAAACCTTTTGGTTTTCCTTGTCAAACCATATAGTCAGCGGACAACAATGAAATGCCTCACCGATGCAATTGGCCATATGGTTCCCGAACTTAATGATGCCACATACACTACTCAGTTACACTCACGCATGAGTCACCCACCAGAACTTCAGCTGATGCTTGCCATTTGTCAGCTCCAATCACAAGATGATCAGTCCATGCAGTGAACTATTTCTGACCAACTGCAGCATGCCTATTTTTAGATGATTTTCACATTTTTTTGTGATTTGGTTATACCAGCTCATAGCATATTTATTTCATA
This sequence comes from Pinus taeda, assembly GCA_000404065.3. NCBI lineage: Eukaryota > Viridiplantae > Streptophyta > Pinopsida > Pinales > Pinaceae > Pinus > Pinus taeda. The sequence goes on from APFE031456252.1 coordinate 6,843, forward strand.
GTTTGTTAGTTTAAGTAGTATTTATAGACCCTTTCATGTTTTTAGAAAGCGTCCTCAAATTTTTGTATTAAGACTTGGAACAGAATTCGCACTACTGTGATTTCGATATATTTATTTTTATAAAAAACTAGACCTGAATTCTGAGTTTTGATGAAGAATACTTTTATGTGATATGCACTATTGCTTCTTGTGAAAGTATTTCTAAGTTAAAAGACAAGATCTGAATGCCATTCATATCATAGGAGACTCAAATGCATACGGTACTACTATCTGTGTTTTTGCTTCATGCTTTTATGTGAATCAAAATTTATTTATTTTGCTATTATTGATATATGTATATGCTCTTACAACAATTCTTTGACTTATCACTATTGAATGTTAAAGATTTGTTATCTTTTATATACATGTGTGTCAGTAATATATAAAGATTAGTGTAATAACATTTTAATTATTACTTTATTCAACTACTTGAACAAAGTAATTATCATATGAATGAATATTTTAGTTTATGAGTAGAGTCATCTATATGCCTACTTGTCAATAAGAACCATCAAAAATTGCACTAAGAGAAAGAATTCCCATGATAGATCAGTTACTTTTATATTATTGAATTTTAGAATAGATCATCCATCATTCCCATTAGATATTAAAAAATTGATCACTTATCCATCCCACTGATATATCATTGGGAAATTGGTACCATTATATCTAGTCGAAGCCACCACACCAAATGGAAAAGGAGTTGTTTTAATGTCTGGACCGAGCGGTTTTCCCTGATATTGATGCAGCGATTTTTGAGGCATCAACACTTAGGCAAATTGTCTTAATGTTTAATCCTAGTAATCTAGATGATGTGTGTGTGCAAGCCACTCATCTTGAGGCAAGAGGGAAAAACACTCCAAAAGAAGGTAGTAAAAATCCATTTAAGGGTAAAGGAAAAGAAAAGGGTTTCAAAGGGAAGGGAAGGAAAAATGCATCTATCAAGAAGGAATGAGAGAAATTAACATGCAAATATTGTTCCAAAGATGGTCCCGATGAAGCTCATTGTTGGAAGCTTCATCCTGAAATGAAACTAAAGAAATTCAACAACAAGGGAAAACAAAAGACAACTACAACCACTCAATAGGATTTGGGATCTGATTCGGGTGATGAAACTAAAATTACAACCATGGGTATGAAAGGAAAAGAATCCATTGCTAGCACTACTACTTCAAATTCACAAAATGAAACTCCAAATGAAAAGAAGAGGATAGAATTTTTTCACATAAGAGTGATCTCAAAACATAGCAAAATTGATACACTTTTCGACTGTGGCTCTCAAGCCAATATTATCTCTAAAAACATTTTCAAAAGTTTAAACTTGGAAACCATTCCACATCATAAACCATATCCACTTGGATGGGTGCGCGACAATGCACAATTGTAGGTTACTAGAAAGTGTAAACTGAAATTCATCATTACTGCAAATTTCATAGATGAAGTGGAGCTTTATGTTGTGCCATTAGACATATGTTGTAATTTTTGGATAGCCCGTACCTTTATGATAGAAAGCTATCTTCCATAGACATGAAAAAAAATACCATTTGTTCAAATATGAAGTAGAATATATTGTGAGAGTTCACAGCAAGAAACTAAATCTTTCACTTGTTAATGCAGGAAGATGAAAAGACTAGTGAATTCAAGCAAGAATTTTATGCTTCAAATGATCAAACCCAAGAATGATGTTCATAATGAAGCTTTTAAAGGTTGTGATTCAAAATTGAAATATGAATTGGTTGATGTAGTTAACCAATTTGATGAGATGTTTCAGGAACCAAAATGATTTCCTCCCAAGAGAGGAATCCAACATGAGAGACAGTTGCAGCAAGATTTTCCTCTTCCTAACATTGGCATGTATAGGATGTTAGTGTTGGAAAGTGTAGAAATTCAAAAGCAGATTGAAGAGTTACTAGATAAAGGAATCATCAGGCCATCTTGTTCGCCATGTGGTTCACCAATTGTTTTGGTGCCAAAGAAGGATGGAACATGGCGCATGTGTGTGGACTTCTGTGCATTGAAAAAAATTACATGGAGAGGAAAACAACAAAAGGCATTTATTCATTAAAGGAAAAGATCAGTTCATCTCCAGTACTTGCACTTCCAGAATTGATATAGTCATTTGAGATTTAGATTGATGTTAGTGACTACACCATGGGTGCAGTTCTCGTGCAACATGGTAAACCTATCTGTTTTCATTCAGAAACTTTCAATGGTGTAGTGATTAACTATCCTACATATGACAAGGAATTGTATGCATTGGTACAAAGTGTGAAAAAGTGGAAATACTGCTTGATGGGTAAGGAAATAACCATTCACACTGATCATCAACCATTTCAATACTTGAAATATCAATCAAAGTTGCAACAATCAAGGCACTTCCGATGGATGGGTTTCCTTCAAAAATTCCACTTGGTAATCAGGTATAAGAAAGGTATTTACAATAAAGTTGTTGATATGCTTTCTTGACCTATTGTTAGTGTAAATACTTTACTCAAGCATAATTTTGCTTTTCACGAAAGTTATATTCAGAAATATGCATTAGACAATGACTTTTAGGATGTTCATGCAATTTTGATTCAAGGTAAACAAGTAGAGGAATTGGATAATCATTTGCATGGTAACTTGTTGTATGATCTTAGCAAGCTTTGTATTCTATAGGGGAAAGAGTTAACATCATAAGAGAGCCACATACATCTCCTATTTCTAGTCATTTTAATGTAAATAAGACGGTGGCACATCTATAAATGTATTCTTATTGGCCTCGTATGCTTGAAAGTGTGTCATGTTTTATTAAAGGATGTTCATTATGTGTAGTCAGTAAGCCTAGTAATAGGAAGCTAGGATTGTACACACCACTTCCAGTTCCTTCACAACTGTGGGAGAGTGTTTCTATGGATTTTGCAGTAGGTCTTCCATTGTCACAAAGACATTATGATTATTTGTATTTATTGTTATGAGGCTTCTGCGATTAGTCTTCTTTGTAGTGTTTTCTTCTTCCAGGATTATCGCATCCATGATTATTTAAATCGGTGTTTCGAGCCATTCACTGTGGCTCATCATTAGAATGATTATTTGTATTTAGTTGTGGATGGGTTCAACAAAATGTATATTTTGATGCCATGTACAAAGAAATTTATAGCTTAACAAACTACTCAGTTATTCTTTCAGAATGTATGAGTGCATTTTGGATTGCTCACATCCATTGTTAGTGATTGAGATTCTCACTTTGTTGGTAATTTTTGGTCAAGATTGTGGGGATTCATGGATACTAAATTGAAAAAGAGTACAAAATTTCATCCACAAACAGATGGTCAAATAGAGGTGGTGAACATAACAGTGATACATCTTCTTCGTGGGTATTGCAGCAAGCATCCTAAGTTGTGGGATGGACATTTTCACTATATTCAACATGCTTACAACTAGACCAAGCACTCTTCAACTCAAACATTTCCATTTGAGGCATGTTTGGGATACTTGCCTAAGACTCCTTTGGATTTCATTTTTGGCATAGATAAAGCAAGAAGGTTCATTGGACAAATCCAATTGATACACCAAAGAATTCAAGAACAACTGGAAAAGAGCTAAGGAAAGTACAAAGCAAGGCACGACAGGCATTGAGTAGATCACAAGTTCCAAGTTGGTGATGAATTTTTGCTTCACATTAGCAAAGAGAGGCTCCAAGGAGAAGGTAAAAAGATCAAACCAATTAGATATGGTCCATTCAGAATTTTGGAAAATATTGGTAACAATGCCTTCATGTTGGATTTGCCTTGATATATGCAAATTTATGATGTTGTTAATGTTGAGAACTTAAGGTTGTATGAGCTTCCAGTGATTGAAGATCAAGGAGAAATTGTCTAAATTCCTTCCATAGAGGATTTGTCTCCTGAATACCTTAATGAACTACAACAAGACAACATTCTTGACAGAAGAAGAAGGTCTTCAAAATGAGGGAATGTGGATTGCCTTCGAGTGGGGCTTAAGGGAGTAAATCCTTCAAAGGCCAAATAGATCGAGATTAGAAAGGTGAGGGAACTGTACCCTCACCTACTAGACAATTGAAAGTGATATTTGGTGTCCAAAAGGCTTTTAGTGGGGAGGAATGATCAAGTGCTCAAAAAATAGCTCAAATTTCAAATTTGTCAGATTGGTGTGGAACCTAGACAACCGCGTATTTCTCGTCATATTAAATCCGGTGGAATTCGTTTCACGCGAAACAGACTCTGTATCACTCTAGAAACAAGTTTTGCTCACTTCCCCAAATAGGCGAATTTAAAAAAAGTGACAGCCCAGTCAGTAGTCAGTATTGATGACATGGCACTGATTGGGAAGATGATGTGGACGTTGACCTAGTCAAAGGGCTCCTTAGCTAATGAAATCATGGCAAGCGACACATTCTGACTAGCTGGATTTTAAGTGGTTCTTATTGGTTTGAATGATGGCCAACCATGGGATGACACGAGGCCTAGTCAAAGGCCACCACGTGGTAGCCCGGGAAGCCACCAAAAAAATTTCTATAGTCCAGGTGCAGGAAGCAGAGGTCAAACCCACAACCTCCCAACTCGAATCCAAATTTGTTACCATTGCACCACACAAGTTATTTATTAACCATATTGTTCACGTCAAATATTTGAAGTTGAATTCCACAGAGTTTAGTGGTTGGGCCAGTCGCATGGGGCCAACCCATGGAATAACTACCCCATCTGAACAACTTACCATTAACCGCAAAGGGTTATGTAACTGCTAGAGGAAAAGGGGCCAGCATTGGGGGCTAGCCCCTGGGTGCATGGTCCCCATATGACATTTCTCTTGAATTTTAGGTCTCGGTGGCCAAATTAACCATCCGACAAATCCACCTAGTTTTCGGCGGATTTCGTAGCCAATTAGCGGAAATCTAGGCGAAAATGAGGGTTCGGTGCTGGATTTTGGGTAATTTGTGGAGCGAATACTGGAGAAACTACAAGAGGTTATAACTTCTCTACTTTTCAACCAAATTGGGTGCAGAAAGAGGCTAGGTAGACATTTTGGGACATTTTGGACTCATTGGAGCAGGTTACATAAGCATTTGAGCATTATAAACACATCTATTTACACATTTGAGCATAATAGAGAGGCCCAAGGAATTGAAAGCTGGACAAAGGAGATGTAACCCAGGAGGGGTGAATTCCTTGATCATGTTCCTGTTGTGATGTGTTGTTGGTGATGTTCTGTACATTTATATGCTACTGTTTAGTTTCTTATTTATGTTAAAAGTGCTCATAAAATTAACATAAAAACAAATTTTCACTTGCAATAAACTCATGAATCCTTAAGCACATCAATATCATTTTGTTTATTATTTGAGGAGGATCTTACCACAACAAAACTAATATTCTTAATAATATCAATTGATCTTACCATGCTTCCCCTACTTTGGTTGTATTTTCTTTTTATTTTTATTTTTCTTTATAATAAATAACTTATCGAAAATTTATTAATATAAAATGGGTGATATAATGCAAAATCCAAAAATGACATATGTTCAAATATTCAAACATCGTCATGTTGGAAAATTAATCCCAACCGCTGCGTTAAATACAATGACAGCAGCCATATCTATTGTACACGTGTAAATCAACTAAGTATATTTTTGCAGGTTGCAAATTTTGTTTGCAGGCTAAAGGACATGGCTTAAATGAAGTTCAGACCATTCCACAACAGATCAAAACATTCCACAACACACCGGATAATTAAGAACATATGTGCATTTAATGAAGGATTTATAAATATGTATGGTCAAATGTTGAGTCCCTATAATACTAGTGATTACCCCATTACTATGGTAGTTGTACCCCTTATTAATATTGTTGTGACCCTATTGCCCCCATATTGTTATTACTGTGCCCCATAGAATCCCTCGATTGTTATTTTTGTGGCTTTATATTATTATTGTTAGGTTCGGCTGGGTTATATTGTGACTCCTTAGACTCCTATATATAGAAAGGAGGTTTTGTCATTTGTATAATAAAAGAATTGTTCATTTATGTAATGTAAAGGAGGTTGCCCCCTCAAAGACGCTAAATTCTAAGGCGTTGATCTATCTTTTCTATCTTTTCTTGAGCTGGTTTCATAACATTTGGTATCAGAGCTTTGGATTCTAGGGGTTCGCTGCTCCAAATAGGTCATCGTGGAATCTTCGCTATAACTTTTTTTCTGCGACGTTTCAGAAGTCGAAAAAAAACCCATTTGAGAAGACATCGCACGGCAGCTCAGGTCTGAGTTTTAGAGATTTTCGCACTATATTTGCGGAGATATGATCTGAGGAAGTTGGTCTTTTTGCAGACTCTTGAATTACATTCCAAACAGGTGACATGGGGAAAATCATCATAACTTTCTCTCTGAGCATCAGATTGAAATTTTGCAAAAACGTACAGAAAGAGGACAGACTATAGTTTCTTCTAGATATTTTTCAGAGCCAGAGGTCCAAATAGTGACACGTGGCACTTCATACAAGTTCTCTCTTCTGGAAAGGTCTATAATCAGGTCACTGTGGGAGATTTCGCATAACTCTTCATTGGAGAATCCAATTAGGGTCCGACTGGTGGCATTGGAAAGAGGACATAGAGGGCTACCACAGGTCGCAATTTTAGAACTGGATGTTCTGAAAGTACAGAGATACATTAGAGGAAATATCGAGCTCCTACAAAGAAAAAAAAGGTGTGTAGATTCTTTTAAATTTTTGCTTAAGACTGGTTTGAAAATTTATTTTGAAGGAATTCAAAGGGCTAGTAGAGAATTAATATCGGTAACTGATGCCTCGAGGAAAAAAAATGCAAACACCTAGTAAGGAACCTGAAAGCTCTAGCATGACTCATGAATAAGAGGAAGAAATGCTACATGATATATCAAAATTACAAGATCAAGTGAAAAAAATGTCAGCCTCACAAAAGCTAACATAAGCTAGGATAACTAGCATGGAATCTAAGATAAAGGGCATGGAAGCTAAGATGGATGATTTGAAGACAGATTTGAAGACATACATGGATAATTTGAAGACAGATTTGAAGACAGACATGGACGAATTGAAGATAAATATGAATACACTGCTACAAGAAATGGTCACTAAGGGTGAAAGGGTAGTAAAGAAAACTCATGATGAGAACAAAAGAAATGTTAATCATGATTCCATAGACTCTAATGTGGGATCAAAGACCCATCATATTCCAAAACTCGATATGAGGAAGTTTGATGGCAAGGATCCCGCAACATGGATATTACAGATGGAGCAATTTTTCGATCTCAATAATGTGCAAAACACACAAAAGGTACGTATGGCAACTTTATATTTGGAACCAAATCAGTTTGTATGGTATCAATGGCTTTGCTCTCGTAAACAATTTATCACTTGGGCAATTTTTACCGAAGAATTGATGACACATTATGAGGATACAAAAAGCAACACTTTTTTTAGCCAATTGATAAGTCTCAAACAAAAGGGTCCAATAATGGAGCACATTGAGGAGTTCCAAAAATTGAACATAAGGGTAAAAGATATTCCAGAGGAGCATAGGATGATGTGTTCATAGGGTCTTTAAAGGATAATATCCAACATGATGTTCGCCTTTGGGAACCTGATTCATTAGAGAAGGCATTCAGGTGAGCAAGAAAAATGGAAAGCAAAATTATGGCAACCAAGAAGCATACCACTCACAACTATAAAGATGGAAGTGTTGTCCCTAGTCTTCCACAACCTATAAGGTGGACACCACAACAATTGGAAGAAAAAATAGCAAAAGGGCTTTGTTACAGTTGTGATAGCAAATACACTAAAGGTCATAAGTGTGCTGAGAAGAAATTATTCTACATAGATTGTGAAGAGGAAGAAGAAAAGGAGCAAGAAAGGTCAAAAGAAGAGGATATACTCCAGGAACAAAGCCTAGATGAAGAAAAAATGAATCCGACCATATCTTGTAATGCATTGGCGGGAATTACCACTCCTCAAACCATCAAGATAGAAGGACAAATCAAGAAAAAGGTAATAGTGTTGATTGATTCAGGAAGTACCCACAATTTTATTCATTGTAAGGTAGCAAAAGAATTGAATTGCTTCCTATATCCAACACCAGAGTGTCAAGTGATGATTGCATGGAGGAACAATAAATTGCTCTGGAAATGCCATAATATCAAGCTATCCATGGGAGAATATGTATTGACTAGCCCAATTCTTTCCATTCCAATGGGAGGTGCTGATGTTGTACTGGGAGTCCAATGGCTCCAATACTTGGGTACAATAGCTTTTAATTTTCAAGAACTTTTCATCAAATTTTCTGAGGAAGGAAAGGAAGTTGAATTAAGGGGTATTGCAGGGAAACCAGGAAGGATAATCAGCTCTAATGGTATGACAAAGCTTCTAAAAAAGGAACAAAGAGGTGTAATTGCACAATTATGTTCGTCAGATGTTTCCACATTGGAATCGTCTATTTCTCCAGATCTCCAAAAAGTCCTAGACAATCATTCTAAGGTATTTGAGACTCCCAAAGGTCTCCCACCTATACGTGATCATGATCATGCTATTCATCTGATTCCAGGAAGTCTTCCTCCAAACATTAGGCCGTACAGATATCCTTATGTCCAAAAGAGTGAAATTGAACGTATGGTTGCAGAAATTCTAGAGGTTGGTATAATTCAACCGAGTCAAAGTTCTTTCTCTGCTCCAGTATTATTGGTGCACAAGAAGGATGGATCA